>APFE030890782.1:5147-34141 GCA_000404065.3 Pinus taeda | reverse complement strand
AACTATTAGCTAGCAGGGATGATGAGGAGCCTTGTCAGACATTTGTTCTTGGAAAAATGCATGTCGCTGAATAGATCAAAACCAAAAGTCCTCTGAAAATAGGAAGCATTGACCAAACCATGAACATGGAAATAAAAAGCGGTATGCTCCCTGAATGGGCTAGTAGTTGTTTAGCCGAAAACCCAAAAGAATGGAGCAAATTTCCAAATAAGCTTTTATTTTTGATGATTGCAATTTTAGTTTTCAAGATGCAAACTATAACAAAGATTATAAAAAATTGAAAATTGAAAAAGTAAAGGTGCATGACAAAAAAGTTATTGATAAAGTAAAAACGAATGTTGACATCTTAGGAATTTTAGCTAACGATCTCGTGAGATTCCATCAGGTTACTGGTAACACAGTTGCAATGTTTATTGAACAATGAGAAGGGAATAATGTGACACTGAAAGGAAGAATAAAAGTGCTGGAAAATGCTTTAAATCTGGTTCCTTTGTTGATGACTTCACTCGTAAAATGGACACTTCCATTTGCAATTTCTAGTGATATCACATCCCATCGATCTAATAAAGCTTTGAAACTTGTTAATGCGGTCAAATCTCATATTATCACTAATATATGCCAAAGATTAGAAATCATTGAACATGCATGGCGAGCAATGTCTGATATGCTACGTTTACCATAGAAAATCAATTCATTTGTTGATTTGGTTAAAAGTAATGTTAACAAAGACAAGAATTTCATTAACAATGAATTACTTGCTTTTAGTCAAAGACTTGAGTTGTTGTCTGATCTGGACCAAAAAAATAGAGAACTCCCAAATGGTAATGGAATGAAGCAAATCAAAGCTGGGTGGTATAAAAGAATCATTAGACTAGAAAACATTATTTTTGAATGTGAAAGTGTAAAGAATATAAGATTTGATGTGTTTCTAGAGGCAATGCAAATTGTTAAAGACCTAAATGGTCCATGTATCATACACAATTCTAATTTGATCACAAAATATATGCTAAGAGCTGAATTGGAAAATCGAAAGGAGTTAATGACAAGATAATTTGATGATATAATTAATTTTATTACAGAAGAAATTAGAAATGGCTAATTAGATTGGTTAGTATTAATGATGAGAAATATGTATTAGTTGTTCAATTAGAAATAGAGGCCATGGAGATCGATAATAACCATGCTAAGCTAGATATTACAACCGGTTCAATGAAAAATTCCATTAAATCTAGGTTGAAGACATTTGTTCAAGAGATCATGGATATGGAAGACAATGGATAGTGAAACAATTAACATATATGTTTTCACATACTATAAGTGTCCTTAAATATTTTCATTGTGCAAACCTTCACACTTCTCACATTCTACTAATAAAAAAAAATGAAGCCTACCTAATTAGACATGCGCCCCACATTGCTTTGATAATTTAATTAATCATTGTGTATGTTCTCACACACATAGATAACTATGGACAATAAAGGTTTATAATAATTTAAAGACGTTAGAATTCAAGTGCTTATGCATAAACTAAGGTTTAATATATTTTTCTTTTCATTCAACAATGACATTTGCCTTTTACATATATACAAATTTTCTTAACATATAAATTGATTAAGGTAGGGATGCTTTGATTTGTGTTTTGTACAATAAATGTTTTGAATTGGCTTTTGTACTCCACAGAATGAAAACATACATTGTCCGAAGAGTCTACCGAGAACAAAGTATGTACAGAAAAATGAAAGTGCAGAGGGAAATTTATACCATTGACATAATGCTTTCACTAGGTCATTTGTGGGGAAGGGGGGCATTTCTTTGTAGAAATTCCTTGTAGATTCAAATTGCAGATTGTAATATGCTAAAAAAATTGACTTGAATCTATTCTACCTATTAGTGGAAACAATAATTGATCGATGAAATAACGAAGCAGAAAAAAGGAAGAATTTAATCACACATAACACAATAATTTTATGGATAAAACCACAACTAAAACACCCTCTTATCTATATATTGCATTAATTAGAAAATTTGAGAAGATTATAATTCTTTTCTCAAGCCCGAGCAAACTCTGCACTATCACAATCTATCTCACTACTTCACAAACAAGCTCCAACCAATAATTAACCAAATCCGCGCTCTGCCAAGCTCCTATTTTCTTGCACAAATTCCTAGGGAATTAGCCTATATTTAATTGGGAAATTCCTCATCAATAACTGCGCAATCCATCATAGGCCTTCCTTTGATTACATGCACTGCCTATATAATTCAGATGATTATACAACTGATAGTTCATTGTCCTTGAACTCCAATATCAACTGGGTCTTTCTCTGATATGACGTGCATGTGTTAATTATGAGTGAATCTTCAGTTTACTGGTTGAGCATTGTTGGTTACATCCCACTATTGCAAGTTACACCTCACTACTGAATCTCCCACTAATTCCTCCATTAGTTGGAACTAGTTTCACTGAATTAAACTCAATTAAACTGAATTAAATAATTACAACTCAAAAGAACTCAACCTTGGCCCCTGAAATTTAGGAACCACTCTACATGACTCTAGATAGACTCCCAACTAGAATAAATTGAGCCAATTAAGTCAAATTAACTTAGTTAACTATTACAAGTTGCTATGAGAATTAGAATTACAATTTAATTCCTAATTTAATTCAAGGACAAACTTAAATTAGGATTTTCTTGTTGCTATTTTCAACACTCCATCTCAACAAGAAAAGGATTATCTGCTACCCCGATCCTTCCTCTGTGAAACTCAAATTTGTATCTTGACAATGTCTTTGTCAAAATATTGGTATCCTGTTGTTAGAAAAAATATTATATATGACAGAGAAATGCAAGACATATAATATGCGGAAAAACACAAACACATAAAACCAAAGAGACACAGATATACGTGGTTCACCCAGTTTGGGCTACGTCCACCCTGAACAGCCAGTCCTTCGTTTCTATTATCCAGCAAAAATGAAGAGACACAACCTACAATAGATCCGCTATAATATCCTCTCTTTTCTCTCATAGTCTCACCTGTCTGTTTCTCGCTCTAAGAATACACATATATTCCACAACCTCAATACAATACCCTCATACAAAAAAGAGGGGTTGCCTTCTAGGGAAAAAAAACCTAAACTAAACATAAATTCTACCGTCAGATCATCCACCTAATGAATGGCCTAGATTGACTAGAAATTACTATTCTTTTACAAGGAAATTTTACATCTGTTTTTAGCTTCGGGGGCATTGCCCCCTAAACCCCCCCGGCACCCCCCCGCATGGAGGGGTGTACAATCTTCCTAGGGTATACATCCAGCTGGGACAAAGACCTTTAAATTAGGATGATAATCATGCTCCACACCCAACCCATGCTCCTCTATAGGAATGTACTCTAGCAACATGATTCTCCTTTGCACACAATCTCCTAGATGGTGATATCGGATGTCGATATGCTTGGACCAATCATGAAAAATTTGATTCTCAGAGAGTTTTATACAACTATGATTGTCACAGTAAATCATTATAGGATCCATCTGCTGAACAAATAACCCAACAAGGATATTCCTCATCCAGATAACCTGACAAGTTGCTTGACTAGCAGCCATGTACTCTGCTTCTATTAAACTAAGTGCAAATGATCTTTGCCTCTTGTTTTACCAAGAAACTATTGCTGGCCCAATACTGAAGATTCCTCCTAATGTGATCTTCTTGTCGGATGGACCCCCTGCCCAATCTGCATCCGTGAAGCCTTAAAGCTTCACTCCCTCTATGTGTCTGTACCAAAGACCAAACTGAGTAGTGCCGCTGAGGCATCTCAACATATGTTTATCTGCCTTCCAATAAAGTTTGGTTGGCTTAACCATTGCTTGACTAAGATAGTTAACTGCAAAACACATGTCTGGTTGTGCATTCACCAAATACATAAGTGAACCCACAAGTTGTCTATAATAGTAGCATCCACTACTTCACTTGAAGTAGCATCCTCCTTCCTCCAATTACCTGCTAGAGGAGTCTCCATCGGTTTTCTGCTCTGCATGTGGAACTTCTTTAGTATCTCGTTGGCATACTTTCCCTGAGAGACCAACATTTCCTCATCTCCTTGCCATGCTTCCATACCAAGAAAGTAATGCATGAGCCCCAGGTCCTTCATCTCGATTTCTCCTGCAAGATCCTCTTTGCAAGATTTTATCAACTTCTCATCACTTGTCAGAATCAAATCATCAACATATAGTACTATAACCAACAATTTATCTTCAACCACAATATGCTAAAAGTTCGCATCTACTTCACTTTTGGTGAAGCCCAACCTGGTGAATTAGCTATCAATCCTAGTGTACCAAGCACATGGTGCTTGTTTTAGTCCATACAACGCTCGCTTGAGTCTGCACACATGCGAATCTCTCTTGAAGGTATCAAATCCTTCCGGTTGCTCAATATACACCTCTTCCTCAATCATACCATTGACTAATGTTGTCTTCACATCCATCTGATGTATCTTCCATCCCATCTGCACTGATATTGCTATAATAGATATTATTGAAGAGTACCTTGCTACTGGAGCAAAAGTCTCATTGTAACCAATTCCCTCTACCCGAGAGAATCCTATGGCCACAAATCTATCCTTTTGTTTCTCCACACTCCCATATGCTGCTTTTGTTACCTTGTAAAGCCATTTGGAACTCAGCACTAACTTGTATGTTGGTCTTGGGACTACTTCCCAAACACTGTTTCTGATAATGGAGTCGTACTCCTCAACCATGACATCAACCCATATTGGTTGTTTCACTACTTCCTCGAATGAGGATGGCTCAACCTCTACACTCTCGCTCATAAGAGCCATGTAGCTAGTGTACTGATCTGATGACCTCCTCTGCCTGTGTTGTGATGTGGGTGCTCCCACATTGTCTCTAGCATCATACATTAATCTGTCAGCCTCTCTGGTGCGCTTCCTTCCATCTTTAGAAGTCTATGCATGAGTGGGTGCTTCCACTCTCTGCTCCTCTACATGTGGCTACTCCACATCATCTTTAGGTTGCTCCTTTGGAGCTAAAAGCTCCTCATCTACATTGAATTGAAGCTCCCTCTCAAGGGAACATCTGATGGCATTCTCTTCATCGAACTTCACATCTCTACGAACCACTATCATCCTGCTGGATGGAAGGTAGACCCGATAGTTGTGAGGTGTATTAGTGCACCCCAAAAATATGCCCAACTCAATTATTGACTCTAGCTTTTTTTGTGCATACTTGGTAACATTACAGTAGACGATGAACCAAAGATCCTAAAGTGTGCCACATCTAGTTTCTTACCTGAAAAATCTTCTTCTGGTGTACTAATCATGAGAATTTGATGAGGAATTCTGTTATGCAAATAAATGACTGTGTTGCATGCTTCAACCCATAAGCACAATGGTAGGCCCTGATCATGTAACATCACCTGTGTCGCTCTCACAAGACTTTTGTTCTTCCTTTCAACCACCCCATTCTGCTATGGGTTATGAGGTGTTACTAACTCATGTCTAAAGCCTTTTGATGCACAAAAGTTCTTGAATTCATTCGACACATATTTTCCACTGTTATCACTTCTGAGAGCTTTAACTTTCCTACCATTATCTTTCTCGATAAGTGTTTTAAATTCACAAAATTTAGTGAATGATTGATCTTTCTTCTTCGCGAAGAAAATCCAACACTTACAGGAAAAATCATCAACAAATATTACATAATACCTTTGTTTGGCCGTGGATGCTGTTGAGAACGGTCCACACACATATGAGTGAACTCGATCAACGATCACTTGTGCTCGACTGTCTTTATCATGAAAGGAAGCTTTGGTGTACTTCCCTAATGTAAACCCTTTGCATGTGTCTCTCTGCTCTAGTTTACCCTTGGGAAGTCTTGTAGATATTTGTTGCATGATATTGAAAGTTCCGTGGTGCAATTGACCCAATGTTTTATGCCGCAACTCACTACTGTCTCGGCTCTGCATCTTCTCCGTTTTTGTGCTCAAATCAACGCAGTCTTCTACATCCAATTTATAGAGGTTCTTCACCTGAACCTCGATCCACTTCACCTGTCTTGAGGCTATGTGATGAAGGAAAGCCTTTCGCTTGCTGAATATCACATCGTAGCCACGATCCTCCAACATGGAAACTGAAACCAAATTCTTCTTCAAACTGGGAACATACATGACATATTTTAATGTGAGAGGAGAACAAAACTCCCTCTGAAAGGTAACAATACCGATGCGGGTTGCGTTATACGTCCCACCATCTCCCATTTCAATGTGCATTTGGAGGTCCTTCTCCTCCAAGTCACTGAAGAACTCTTTGTTGTCGGTCATATGGAATGAGGCTCCACTATCTAGGTACCACACACTACCCATCACCGATGTCACCATGCAAGCGATGAGCGTGAAATCCAGTTCTAATTTTGAAGCAAGAGCTTCACCTACCTCTCCTCCTTAGGGCTTCTTACTAGCCTTCTTGTGCGAACAATTTGTGGCATAGTATCCCAGATCATGACAGTGAAAACATTTAATCTTCGACATGTCTTTCTTCTTGTTTCCCTGACTAGAATCTGATTTTGAATTAGATGACTCCCCCTTTCGAGATAAGGCACAATTCTCCTCATCATCATGCTTGGATGAGGATCCATCTTTGGTGTTTCACTGGATCTCTTCTTGTAACAAGTCAGACCATAATCACTCCCACTCTGGTAGCTTCTACCTCCCATTAACTGAGTCCTGGTAGCTATGCCAGCTCTTGGGAAGTCCTAGAAGTGCTAGGCTCACCAGATCATCTTCAGCAACTATAACACCAACACTTCCAAGCTCATCCCAACATCGGGTGAACTTGGTCAAGTACTTCGATATTGTGTCACCCTTCTCCATCTTGATCTTTTTGAGCTTTTCCTTTAGTTCTAGCTTCCTATGGTCACCGTTGTCTTGAAACAGACCCGTCAAGGCCTTACACATATCAAATGGAGTTTCCTTATCGTGGAGGTTCGAGACAATATGATCTCGAACTCCTTCTAGGATAATCCTTCTTGCCTTTGCCACACACTTTCTCCATTCTGCCATATCCTTAGCATCAACTGGCCTAGGAATGTCATTGTCTATGAATTATTTAAGCCCGCTATATTTCAACACTACCTCGATATTGTCCTTCCAAGAAATATAGTTTGAAATGCCCTCAAGGTCATTTTTGAGCCTCAATCTGTAGAACGACATCCCGTTGGCTATGAAGTATGATACTGCAAATTCGATTTCTCTTGCAAAAATTACTCATATTCTCCTCTTATATAGTGATTTCATCTCTGATACCATGTAGAAATTCCTTGTAGATTCAAACTACGGATTGTAATATGATAAAGCAATTGACTTGAATCTACTCTACTCATTAGTGGAAACAACAATTGAACGATGAAATCACGAAGCAAAAAAAGGAAGAATTCAATCACACATAACATAATAACTTTATGGTGAAATCCACAGCTAAAAACCCCTGCTATTTGTATATTGCATTAATTACAAATTTTGAGAAAATTACAATGCTTTGCTCAAGCTCGGGCAAACTCTGCACTATCACAATCTATCTCACTACTTCACAAACAAGCTCCAACCAATACTTAGCCAGATTTGTGGCCTGCCAAGCTTCCTATTTCCTTGCACAGTTTCCAAGGGAATTAGCCCATATTCAATTGGGAAATTCCTCACCCATAACTATGTAATCCATCATAGGCCTTCCTCTGATTTCATGCACCACATGTACAATTCATATGATTATACAATTGATAGTACATCATCCCTGAACTCTAATATCAAGTGGGTCCTTCTCTAATTTGACATGCATGCATTAATTATGAGTGAATCTTCAATTTATTGGTTGAGAGGTGCTGGTTACACCCCACTACTAGATCTACCACTAATTCCTCCATTAGTTGGAACTAGTTTAACTGAAATTAACTCAATTAAACTGAATTAAATAATTACAACTCAAAAGAACTTAACCTGGGTCCCTAAAATTTAAGAACCACTCTACATGACTCTAGATAGACTCCCAACTCGAATTAACTCATCCAACTAAGTCAAATTAACTTAGTTAACTATTACAAGTTGCCATGAGAATTAAAATTACAATTTAATTCCTAATTTAATTCAAGGACAAAATTAAATTAGGATTTTCTTGTTGCTATTTTCAACATTCTTTGATTAGGGCTCTGAGACATTTTGCTAGTCTCATGCAACATAGTTCCTACTTCTACTGCTAATTAATTAATTACAGGTTGTGCGAAGTGTAGAGAAAACTCTACACAATGAAAGTTCTCGTCACAATGAAATCTTTCTGCATAATGAAAGCTCTTTGCACAGGCTTTAGAGATAGTGTTGAGTGAAAATAAAAATACATTAAACCTTAGTTTATGCATAAAGACTTGAATTTTGACGCCTTTAAATTATTATAAGATTTTATTGTGCACAATTATCCATGTGTGAGAGAACGAGAAAAATGATTAATTAATTGATCAAAGCAATGTGGGGTGAGTGTCTAATTAGGCAGGCTTCATTTTTTTTATGATTAATAGAATGTGTGGAATAAAGAGGTATGCACAATGAAAACTGGAAAGTTTCCCCCGTAGAATGAAAGCTGGAAAGTTTCCTTTGCACAATGGACTTCCTCAACTGTTTCACACCTATGCGTTTGTGTGAGTTTTGAAAATATGTGTTAATATTACTATTTAATTCTTTGAAAAACATGTTTCTAGATTTGGTATTTTAATGTTTTCAAATAATGCCATGTGTAATAATACTTTTTAATTCTTGTGTATGAATTGTGTGGAAGGTTAGCTCAACAAATTTGTTGGTGTGGAGTTGAAAACAATGAAGACTAGAAAGCTGCCTCCGCACAATGGGCTTCCTTCACAATCCCACACATATGCATTTGTGTTAATTTTGAAAATATATGTTAATATTACTATTTTAATGCTTTGTACAAAAACTAGCCTAATTAAACAAACTAACAATGTAACGTTGGTAACTCTGATTTTTCCATGTACCTCTAATTTTTCTTGCTTTCTAAAGACGTTAAACATGTATTAAGGTCTCATATAATCCTTAAGCATTATGCAGAATGTAACTTCTTTAGCAATAATCACTAGCTTTTAAGTCAATTTTCGCATGTACTTTTAACTAATGAAAATCAAATTGGATAACACCACCTATGGCATTTTGACATATGAAAATAATAGTTTGGAATAAATGTCTTTTTATACTATGTATAGTCATCCATTAGCTATGACCAGATCAAATTTAACTTTAACTTTTTGAGAAAATCAAATTTACTTAATGGCAATTTGTTTTGTTTTTCTTTTTATTACTAGTAGCAATTGGTTTATATATAGAATGTATTGGTTGTTCATTTTTTATTTTTTAATAAATTACTATTACTATTATTGTTAGTCCCTACCTTGGTAGGGACTATAACACTTGCTTCTTGGTCAAATTCCACCGAGTATGGATTTTTTTAACTACAAATTTTCCTATCTGCACATCAAATTCCGTTAACTATCTAATATGTATGTTGAATACTTATGAGTTAGCGTAAAAATTGTTACCACTAATTTTGGTTGGTCTATTCGTAGGAGCATTCACTAGGTGTTCATCATCTAATGTCTCTAGCATACACATTACAAATGCATGTTAAATCACTATTTGGGCAAGCCGATTAGAAATAGATTCCTTGTTTGGTTTGTTCGATGTTATTCTTGTAGTTGCATACTATGATGGATTATCAGTGCAAGCTCATTTAGAATGAAGGTGCAAAACGTGTAGCATGTCCATTAGGTAAACAATGCATCGTTTCTCCTAGGTGCGAGTACTTAAAACATTTGTACAATATACGATACAATTTTGTAGTAATGAGACAAAAAGTTCTATAACTAGGTAATATGATAATGCTACACACGTTTACAGAAGATACATTACTGTCGTATAGTTCTTACATATCAATTATTTACGTACTATGAAATTAAAATCTCTTAATTTTCTTATTTCTATGTATTTAATCTAATTGATAACATGAGAGTGGTGAAGATGAAAACAAGCAACATAGATATCGTTAAATACATTGATAACTCTGCTAAGAGGTGTGTTTCTGTTCTATTTATTGTCATTTGATTATCTTTACATAATACAACCCAATGTCTTTTTTTTTGGCTATATTTTTTTTTATGTACTGTAACTTAAAGCAAGAATTTTTTCATTCTTTCAAGAAATATATAACACTTGGAGACTCAGATCCAAAACAACAATTATAAGGATAAAAGTAATTTCAATTTTTTTATAAAACACTTGATCCGTTGAAACTAAAATCTATTTAGAATCTTAGCTATATCATTAGAAATAAAATTATATTTGGTAACTATGAACGTGATATTGGAGTAGTACTTATTTAGTATCAATTATAATGTTGTTTTAGGCAATTAGTTCAATGTGTTATTTGTGAACAGACAAAGGATATTAGATTTGAATGATTCACAATAGAGATTGATAAGGGTGTCAGTATAGCAATGATCAGTGGCACATAAATACATATCGCAACAAACAAAACGAAAGGAACAAAGAAGAACGAGGAAACAAAAGAAAATAGGTAGTTCAATGCATATTTGTGAACTGTATATCTATTTTTTTTGTTTTTTAATTAATTTCAATTTGATGTTATGACTAGGGAAAAAGAGATCAAGACTATGCCAATGTTGATCAAAGATATCAATAACAATATAATAAGAAGCATTTGTCATGGCTTGTCTTGGTTACATATAAAACTTTTTTGGACAAAGAAAATAAGATAAAAGGAATACTCCCTGCAGATTTAACAGATAAGAAAGGTGAGATGACAAAAACATTGCTTATGCCAACATAGTTTATCAAACAACATGAGGCAAAATTTATTGCAAATGTTGGTGTTTCTATTTGATATTTTGAAATAATTCCAAAGCATAAATACGATGGTGGTGATTGTGAAAAAACTATTTGTCTGAATAGCTTTAGCATTGTGGAAAATATTTTCCTTGTTTATGTAGAGTATCAATTCTTTCCAAATATGACGATTGCAAATATGTCCCATAATGAAGATCCATTTCCACTTGGCGCAGTCAATGTTATTGCAATTTTAGTAATGCACACAACAATGCAATATATATTGGATATTAAAGACGACAATGTAGAACAGGACAGGGAAATAGTAAGCTTTGATTTATTTGTATATTTCATTATAAGAAAGTTATTGTCCATATGTTATACATTTTTCATGTGTTGTTTTACAAATTTTGCATATGTAACAGGTTCAAGTGCATGATAAAATTGTTCTAGCATGTCTTTTAATACAAAGAAAATTGCACGAAAACATTTTTCCATTGATCTTGCAAAAAAATATAGTTAAAAAACAAGAAAGAGTTTTCTGAACTTCACAATCAAGCTTCATATGCACATTGAAAATAGGAAAGAAAGTAGAGAATCTAAGAAAACTGCTTTCTTCAATGAGTGGAAATAGCATGATAAAATGTTATCATATTATATATTATATATATATATATATATATATAAGAAAAAAAGGATAAAAATACATTGGATTCCATGTTGCTAAGCCTTTGCTTTTACATTAATTTTACTGTACTTCCAAGGACACCTCACAACGACTAGTGCATATACAACTCCATTTGAAACTGTATGTGCGAAATGCAATAGTCCAATTATAGATGTTAGAAATATGAATAAAACTATGCTTTATTGTACCATTTGCAATAAGGACTCTTAGATAGTTTATTTTCATCGGCTAAACTGCATCATAAATGTAAATGACAAGATTGAAATACAGTGTGTTGTGACAGGTGTGGAACTAGAAAAAGTATTACCTCAACTGCAAAAAGTTACCTATGAACAATACTATGCAGACAAATCACGTGTTATTGATATGTTCTTTGCTTTCGAGACACATGTCACATTTATGATAAATCATCAAAACATGATTACGCATATACAATGATGGGTTTCTTTGTTTATATTGTCGAACAATCCAGTAACGATATAGTTCTCATTGCTTGCATTGTCAAGCAATCTTAACATTATCTTATACTTTCTCGTTGAAGAATTTGACTATTATTGAGTAACTCTTTTGCTTCATTGGACACCTAGAATTTGATTTCACATTATCAAGTAATGTACTATCGAATGTTGGCGAGGAGTAGAGTGATATGCGCATTTGTATCATTTTGCATATCTGTATCTCCAAGCTTAACATCATTTTCTATTTTCTAGTTCAACAATTTGAGCATTGTTGAACAATTTTTAGCAAAGAAATGAGATTTCATTACATTGTACATGAATGTAGTTCAATGAACTACTTTGTTGAGGTTCAATGTTTTGTACTATGCTATTTATTAAGATTATTTACTATGTTTTAATTGTTATGTATGGTTGCTTCATTAAGCTATGTCATGTCTACTTTCTTGCGGTCTCATTTCTTACATTGTTTTATTGATTCATTAATTTTGCAAATTCTATAACTGATTAAACAATATTACAATTTGGTTATGCAATTTGTTTACATTGTCAGACAATTCAGTAATGATACAATTCTCATTACTTGCATTATCAAGCAATCTTAATCTTACCTTATACTTTATGATTGAGGAATTTGACTATTGTTGAATAGATTTTTCTGTTTATTGGATGATTGCAACGTGTTTTCATGTTATGATTATCTACATGGATATTTATGTACTTTCACACATCTGTTTTGTACTTTCTAGTTCAAGAATTTGAGCAATATTTGCAGTAAAAGGAGAATGTGATATGATTACATTGTACAAGGATGTATTTCAATGAATTTCTTTATTCACGTTATATGTTTTATGCTATGTTATTAATGTTTCATATTATGTTATTTAATACAATTATTTAATATGCTTTAATTGTTTACAACTTGGTTACGTGACATAATCAATGAATCATTTTTCAGCGACACTATTGCTAGGTTTTTTTTTTTTTTTTTTCTCTTTTTTAACAAGGTCGATTATGTTATATTAATTCCAAAATGGGAAGGCATAAGCCTTGATACATAGTAATTTTACCAGAGATATGAACTAATCTCCAAGAGTATTGTTTTCCTCTTTTACATACAACCAAAGATTACTTGATTTTCCTACCACATTGACCTTATAGTCCCTAACAAACTACTTAAGGAGAAACAAAAATATGCAATTCATAGCTAATGACTAAAGGTCAGAAATTGAAAGAAGAATTTTCTGGATGGAAATGTCTTGAGTTTGACTTTTGATGCTTGCAGAAGATACTCAAGAAAATCATAATTCATAATTCTTGATAGATCGAATGATTACCCCTCTACTGAGAAATACTATTTTGTTCATTTGAATTTGTTCCCTCATTGAGATTTTTCCGTCTGACATATCGTGCTGATCTTTGGATTAATCTATTAAATAGAAAATGAAGCCATGGACTAATGATAATTTGTCCTTTCGATGCATGAACACTGACTTCGTGTGAACTAAATATTCTTTGACAGTTAAGTGATGGGGACAAGAAAGGAAGTCTTGAGGAGTGAGGAAGCAGAGAATGAGAGCAATGAAAGATTCATAAGAAAGGGAAGATAGATGGGCATCAAGGAAGAGCGTTGAGGAATGCATAAGGGAGAAAGGAAGGAGAGGGAGGTAAGGGGATCGAGAAGAGGAGCACAATAGTTCAAGGAGGAAGGCACAACCAAAGAAGAAAGGCAGGAGGAGAAACAAGGGTATCCAGTGAATCTAGAAGCTAACGATCTTGAAGAGAACATAAAGAAGAGAAAAGGGGTTCGAGGAGAAAATCATAAAAGCTTGGAAGAAGAGGATTAGACAAAAGTAATGAGAATATTGGGAGGGGGAAATAACAAAGATTCATGGATTGTATATGACTGAGAATTGTCTATTGACTCTTGATTCTCCTCCAGCTCATCAGCCCGTCCATTGGTCTCCCTTAATACACGATATCAAGAGATCTCACCCAGATTCCTTGTGTGATTTTGAATTTTGGAAATTATCTAACCGAGGCCCGCATTGGAGGGGATTGTCTTTTTAATAATTTGTTGAATAAGGATTGAAGAATAACCAATTATTATTGGATTTGTATATTTTGAGCTCCCTTAGAATTTGAACTTCTGGCAGAAGGCCATAAGCTTTAGCTCTATTGTTTGAGGCTTGACCCAAACCACGATCGAAGGAAGAGATTTCAATTCTGCTACAATCAGTGATGATACCCTTGACTCCTGCATGACCAGGATTAGATTTTGAGGCCCCATAAAAAAAAAAGCATGGCCTCGTTTGGGAGTCAATCCAATCTTTGAAATCCTAATTTTTGAGGTGAATAATCCATCTAATATGGTTGATATTTTTTTTTGTATAGGGGGATATAAAGGGATTCAGTCTATTGTGAAGCCCAACCACTGTTTCTCTTCAATTTGCAGAGAGTTGAGATCCATTTTTTTGTTACCCTTTGAAAGAATAGATTCTATCATTAAACTCCAAGTTTTAGCCATGATCTTCCTATTGTCAGGCTTTCTATTTTGAAAGATGAATTTGTTCCTTGCCAGCCATAAGTGCCAACAAAAAAATGATGGAAGGTTTGTCCAGAACTGCTTCAACAATTATTATTATTATTATTAATTAATTTAATTTAATTAATTTATTTATTTTTTTTATGAAGAGGATTTCCAATTGGTGATAAAATATGAAATGTTGAGGCTAGGATTAATGTGAGTGAGAAGAGGATTAGTTATCTCACATCAAAAATTTCTAAAAAAGAGTAGTATAAGAAGAGATGTTGGATTATTTCTTCAACCAAAGAACAAAAAGGGAAAATAGAGGGTCCCTGGATGCCTCTTCTTCTGAGGTTGTCCATGCGAGGATCTTAACTTTCAACATTATCCACATGACGATTTTTATTTTAGGAAGAGATTCAACTTTCCAGATTGTTATCCAAAGGGACCAGGTGGGATATTACTAATTATCTTCTTACATCTTGGTGTATCTAGTTTTAACTATATATTTTCTTCCTTGTGGGTTCCATTTGAAGCCATCTTTCTGCTCAAAACTGATAGGATTTTATCCCTTACGTAAACTTAGTAGATTTTTTTTTTTGATGAAGAATATGAAGGGGGACAACAAGGATCTTCCAACCATCCCAAGAGTTGTCTTGTCGATTCTAGGAGGAGATTTGATCTAGAGTTGTGATGCCAAAGTTTTGAACCCACCGAAGAATGGTTTTGATTTCTAGAAAGGATGAAAGTGAGGGATTGCCCATAATAATGACATTCCATATGTTAATGTCCTTTCCTCCTCTAGGGACTCTGTATGTATTATATTTGATTAAGAAAATAGATTTTTTGTAAAGTTTCCAGATATGAGAGCAAGGTCTATTGGGGATTTGAACATAAAGGATGTTATCACCTAGATTGACCTTAGGCTGAAGGAAGGCAATGCTAGAGTAACCACAAACAAAGCTTAGCCAAGTAGCTAGCCCTACTAGGCCGGGAGAGGGCTCTCTCCATAAGGATCTCAGTCAAGATGACTGGATTAGGTAAAAGATTTTAGGCTAGGTATAGTAGCACAAAATTTTTGATTGGATTTTTGTAGGGTTTTGCCAGATCAGAAGGAGCTGGGTAGTTTAGGTCTAGGAAACAAGGTCAGAAATAAGGGTGTTCAATGGGGCAAGGTAGGCATAGGCTTTAGAACTCTAGGGCTTGATGGGGTGAGATGTTTTAGACTGGTGAGAAGATAAGAAGGGCATGTGAAAACCATGGATCCTTCCTGGACTGCAAAAAACATGAAATGGTGAATGGTTTCCCAAGGCAGAGCACTGATGCAATGAATTCTGCCTATCAAACTCGAAAACATTCAACTAGAAGCAATGAAAGGATTGATGGCATACATAAAACATATAAACATATAATCACATAAGAAGAAATTGTACTAAAACTCCATACCACAAGGATCCCATAAAAATAGCTGCATTTCTTATTAATCTCCTACCAAACTGCTTACAAAGGTGTACAATCAAGCTCTGAGCATCCACACTGAGTCCAAATGGTAAAATGACTGAGAAACTGCATGATATAGGCTTCAAAACAACTAATCCTAGCCTCAGGGGTCAAATCCATGAGAGGAGGAATAGTTTCACAAAAGACTGAACTGAAAGCTAAAGGCTAGGGTGGTCAAACTAACTCATCCCTAATATGAACAAACTGATTCATTACATGCCACTTAGGCCATTCATCTAATGTATCTACCCTAGGTAACAAAAACACACTTTAATTACATCATCATTATGAATTACATAAGTGAAAACATCAAAATCCCACAACTAAAAAGTATTTTCTGAGAGAAACAGAGAAAAATTTGGCTGCCTGTCAAGTGCGCAGTGCAAGTGTCAAATACGCAACACTTGAAGGAAGTGCATAGTGCCATGTTAAAACCCACTTTTGACTGCATCCCAATGTCCAAATTGAGCCTAGGATATCTTGTTGAAAAGCTTATCCTATCTAGTTTCTAGATCTATCTTTAGTTTTCAAAATGAACTTGATTTGACCCTCCAAAAATGGATTCTCTCAAGACTAGTCAAACACACAGTGCCTGGTCCAAAAATGAGGCAAAAATGTGATTTTTTGCTAGTTTTTTGCCTTTTCCACCAATCATTTTTGCCTTCCAAGGCTAGCAACATGGTTTTCCTAACTGTCTTGGGCCTTCTAAATCCAATGGTGGTGGCCATTCCTCCAAAAAGTGCGCAGTGCGACCAAGCTGCTGATATAAAATTGCCTCAAAAAACACAGAAAAAGACAATATTTGCTAAAATGTGCCAAGAGTCTTCAAAATTGGTCAAGGAGCTGATGTTTGGTGTATCTAGGCATGGAGTGAAGCCTCTGGAAGTGTGTCATGTTTTTCCTTTTTACATTTCTTCAATAACTTCTCCAAGTGATCATTGATGGCCTAAAGCCAACCTTCCTTGTCTTCTTTGATCATATGAACATCAAGCATAGCTTCATCAACTATCTCTCTTTGCCGTTGCCCTTTAAGTTCCGAGGCTTTTTTTTCAAACCTCTGGTTCTAGGTCTGCCTCACTGTATGGTCTGTTTTCTTCTTCAACCAAGGTGTTTTAATGTCAAACCCTAGGGAGGTATTAGGTTGTTGGAATTTATGTAACAGAGGAGGGGATAGGGAGTATTAGTATGATGTATATGAGGGTTGGGGTTTCGGAACCTAGGTAGTTGTAACACCTAGGGTTTAGGGTTTTGGGACAAAGGTTTAGAGAGTGTTTGATGTAAATTTTTAGGGAGAGGGAAGGAAGGTATAGGGGAGTATATGAAAGGGATTGTGAATATAAGGATAGTGTTGGGGAATCTAGGGTTTAGATGTGAAATTAAACCAAATATTCAATAAAACCTTTCAAACACTTAGAAATTGACTTGAGGAGGAAAAGGCACATCCCTTAGCTTCTACTTACTTGTCTTGAGGTTGAAAGCACTTTAGTAGAGTTGAGGAGGCAATTTTAACTCTCCTGGACAAACGCATAGCGCCTTAAGGAAACGCGCAACATCGACTTCAAATCAACATTTGAGTGCCTTCCTGATGTCAAAATTGAGTGTGGGATATCTTGATGGAAATCTTGGTGAGTATAATTTCCAGAACATCTTGAATTTTTCAATTTGGAGCTCATTTTCCTTATCAAAAGCGCAATCTCCGAAGACTGGTCAAAATGTGCAGAATGAGGTTGCCAAAATGCAGAGTGCTGTTGCAGTCAACTTTTGGAGGTCTTTCTCAACTCCAAATTGAGCTCATGATAGCTCATTGGAAATATCTCTATGTCTAGTTATCATTTGACTCATCAAGCAAGTCTTTTTTACATTCTAGCTAGGAGAAATCTTGATTCCCAAAGTCACTCCAAAAGTGCAACAACTCTCTTGTAACAACTGTATTTTTGACATTTCTCTAAAACCATGACACTTGTGTAAAATGTGAAGGAGGTTTTTCTTCCTTGGCCGATTGTGGACAAAAACATCTCTCACTTTTTCCAAGTTCTTCCCTGTTTGGTCTAAAACATAGTTTGAAGAAAAACCGGCCCTATGTATGGCAAATGATTTGTCCCTTGGAATGACTTATTGAAAAATGATGGAGACATGATGTGTATGAGTTGGAATGGCCTCATACTCACTGAAATGACCTCCCTTATGCCTCATATACTCAGATGTTTCTCATTTCATAGCCAACCCTAACTCAATGGGTGAGAGAAATTAGGGTTTAGTGCTTGTGGAAAATGATGATTTGGACACCCTTGGTGTTGGAGAGGTAAATCCCCTCTACGGATAGAGGCGATCCCTACTAGCCCAAAGGGGGTCTAACAACAATCAAACAATGCTACACTGCAGGTTCCTAGTTGTAATTAACAAGTGGGTAAAAGAAACCTACTTGGATTCCAACGCTATGTTTGTCGAAGAGATGATCCTCTTGCTCCTTCGCTCCAGCCGATCACAGTCCTCCACTATCCTCGCGGACGGACACCTACACAAGCAAAAAGAGAGCAAACACAAGCGTAAAATCTACTAAAAACAACTATGTATCAGTCAGGAAGGATACAATTTACATTAATCATTCATAGGACAAATGGAAATGGAACCATAAGAGTAGTCATCTATCTTTATTAATCAGAAGGTAGAGTAAGGTACAACCGAAGTCCTGACGCTGATTCCTTCTCTAGAGGGTCCAGCCAGCATATCTTCCAAGCATTCACCTTTGAAGCAAATCTCCCAAGTCAAAGAGGTCTCTCTCTCACATACAAGGCAACAAGCTCATGACCTTCCTCAAGCTCAAAGCAATCCTCACACAACACACCAAATGCCTACAAAGAGCAGCACTAATGCACTAAGCATTCCTCAATCAAAGTCTATATGTTCCAAACTGGCTGCTCATGGGAAATGGAGGAGGCTTATAAAGGAGAAGGAGTCTCCATGAATAGGTAAAGGATGAGCTTTCCCCCAAGATAAGTGGATGGTCAGTCGAGCAGACGTGCCAGAGAAAGGATGGCGACCTCAACAATGCTAACAACCAAGTCTGGAGGGATCTAGAAGGTTGGTTGTTAGAACAAATTCGCCCAAACAGGATCAGCGCGGGTGAGACACTGGGCTGGCGCGCTAACATCGCAGATAAACTATAGAGGAGGTCTGGTCAGCGCTCAACAGGGCAAACGGAGGGTGCGCTGTCCGTAAAATTGGACCAGCGCGGAAAACACGTGTGCTTCCACGCTGGCAGCGCATCATATACACTGGCCTCCGCCTGTCAGCGCGGTTATTTAATAAATAGACGCGATGATTCATTTAACTTAGGCAAAGAGGGTTTTTTAGCCATTTCAGGGAGCATGGGCTTCGGTGAATGTGGTTTCACAACATAGTAGAGAGACTGACATGATGGCAGTGACATTTTACTGTGTAACAGATGCCCCCTAAAGCATGAAGCCCGAGAGAGTGGGAGGGGTGAAATGCTTTACAAGACTGCTGGACTGGAGCACCACCAGGGAGAACCTGCAGGAAGATACAACTGATATTTCAATTACATGTAGTCTAGGCATGGGCGTAGCCATCCAAAAGATATAGAAAAAAGGCCTATGGCGTGGACGCAGCCACCCAGCTGAGAAGACCATAATGATAAGAGGTATGGGCGCAGCCATCCTTAAGAGAACTCAGGTATGGTCGCAGCCATCCATCAATGAGTCATGTAATGATGTCCCACAAAATCGCAACCTGGTCCACAATGGACTAGAACCAGGGTCTTGCGCCCCATCCGAATCCGAACAAAGTACAAGTTCAAACATGTGAATAGATGTGTCGAAGTCGAACATGCTTGAACATCGTCTGATTACCAGCCAATGATGAGAGCTGTTAACAGACGCGAGAGGGCCCACCAATGATGACGATGGTCCTCAAGGTACTATAGGTACAATCCACGGCATGTGAATGAATGAGCCGATGTCGAACACTCGCGGAATCATCCGATCGGAGGCCAATGATGAAGACCTCGCGTCGAACACGAAAGACCTGCCATTAAGGCATGTAGGCCCTAAGGTACCTGAAGGGAGTCTCTAGGTCACTTTCCTGGATAATGAGCTGAAGTCGACAGGAAGTGATCTTCATCGAAGGTGGGCCATAATGTTTCCCACATCACCGACATGAGACGGAAAGAGACAATGTTGTGAATTAAGATTATATGAACTATCAAACGGAGGTTGTTTCTTTTCAGAGGTCAACTTCTCTTGAACATATCGACGGCACGACAGTGGAATTGGCAGTATTTTACATCGATGGATCAGAGGTCATGATGACGAGGCAATGAGTAGATGAGAGGTCAAATAGGAGTACCCAAACCCACGGAGGCAAGTGAAAAATGAGATGAGATATCCCCACCCCGACACGAAAGCAGAGAAGTGCCATGTTCAAGAGCGACATACTGCCGAAACGACAATAATTATGGTTCCCAAAATTTTCATTTTCCCCCACCATTTCTGGCGAGTACCCTAATTATTTTTAACAAGCTTGATGGGGATAGCATATGCTTGTGGTATAAGTTCGACCTTCGGCTGAATCCAACCTAGTAACAGTTTAACGAACCCTAGGGAGGAGAAGCTCGAGTCTCGTCATAATGACGAGTCCAATGTCGTCAGGGTTTAACGAGTTCGACACAGGTAAAACTCGGAGTCTTTTTCATGTTTAGAGAGTTTTTTGAAAAGACACAGAAAAGGAAACTCCAGGTGTCCTTTTTCGTAAAGTTGTGTCTCCTCGGGCCCGAAAAGTATAAATGATGGCCCGAAAGAACCGCCCCGGTCATTACGACCGAGGAGTACTTTTTCATGAATAGTTGATTTTTCGACTTGAAAAGTAGAAAATCGATCTAAAACCACGTCGTTCGTAACCATTAACGGTTTTGATATACGACAAAAACCCTTGTAATCTTTTTATTATTTTAATGGTTTGGTATAAAGAACTTAAACCGACCGCCCCTTTAGTAACGTTTTAACGAGCCAAGAGGGATAACTCGGCGATCTTTTCCTCTTTAAAAGGTCAGGAAAAGAGCTGAAAGCAGACCATAAGTAACATTTTCTCATGTTTTACCGAGCTTGAAAAAGTTAAAAACAAGCTCGTTTGAGTCGCACCAAGCCCTGTCATCATTCAAAAAACAGCGTAAAACCCACTTCGACATGAAAATATCCTAAAAATACTCAAAAATATCATTTCTAATGTATTTTTAGGTCAAAATAGTGTTATAAATAGTAAAATAGTAAAAAATAAATATACTTTTCACTTTTACCTTGTGAGTTCACTGTTGGAGGGTTTTTGGTGCAAAGTTCAGCTGCTGATTGCGATCGATCTAGGAGACCATTCGAGCCGCCATCTGCAACAGGTAAGAGGCCTCATCTCTAGCTCTGTTTTCATTCCATTTTTCAAGTTTTTTGTCCATATTTCAGCCCCTTGCAAAGGGATTTGCAAATTTTTGGGGTTGCGCCATTGGCGCGGGTTTCCGGCACGGGACCGCGCTAATGGCGATTTTTCCTATAGGGGTCGCGCCATTAGCGCGCTTGTTTTAGAAACAGTCGCGTCAATCACGCGATCTCATTTTTTTACCAAAATGGACCGTTAAATTTGCAAATTTGTTTCAATTTATGTTTCAGTAATGATCTAACAATTGAAATTTTACCTTTGGTTGCAGGATTTCGCTAAAAATGGTTCTAGAATGGAAGGAACGAGAGCATAATGAAGTTGATGCCCTGGCATTGGAGGACGATGACTGCATGAATGCTCTAAGAGACTGTGGATTGAAAAAATTCTTTCATACTTCATACCTACGCGCACAACCTGAGCTACTACGCTTCATAGTAGATGCTTGGGATGTAGAGGATCAGGTATTTCGCCTGAAGGATCAGACATTAGAGTTGGATGTTTCCGATGTCTATTTCATCACTGGGTTATCACGGCGAGGTGCACGTCCTATTTTGACAGGCAGTCGACCTTCTGGGGAGAAGATCGAGGAGGTGAAGGAAAGAGTGTGTCCTGGGGCACGGTTTGGAACAAACAGCAGGAAGGTAGATATCAACACGGTGCCCAGCTTGGTTCTACGAGTCATTTTGTTTACCATTACCCGAGCAACTGGGATACAGGCACCCCATGAGGCCAGCAAAAATCATTTGCTGCTGGCCACTGAGTGTCTCCATCCGACATTGTTTGATTGGGCCACGACAGTGACGACCAACATTAAACGACAGCCTACCAAGTGTAAGCGAGATGGAAACAAAGAGTTTGGATATGGGTTGATCATTGTGACTTTCTTTCTAGAGCGACTGCCGATCTTCCGGGTACCCGGGGGAATAGTAGCAGACCCAGTGTTGAGGGAACCGAGGTTGCATCGATGGGCAGAACTTATGCCCAGAGGAGGAGGGGGCCAACAAATGTCTTGGAAGCCTGAGTTCTTTATCTGGCTCCGACACCAGATGATCTTCATTGAGGACTGGCCCTATACGGGCATGGATTTCACCGGAGATCCCGATCTCCCTCTGCCTGACGGAGAAGATTGGGATGAGGAGTTGGGTAAGAACTCTTTGTTTTTTAATGTTTTTATGTATTTAAGTTTTTTTTTTTTTGTTAATACATGCCTATTTCTTACAACATCTATAGATGTATACAGATTTTGGTGCAGAGCGACCAGGTGACTTGCCCCATAATGTGCACAGAGCACAACCTACAGTGGATCCTCAGATAGAGGGTGAGGATGATCTCGTACAGAACCTCGAGGCACTTACTCGAGGTATTCCAGACTACGGCAGATTGGTGGATGTGCCTAGAGCTTACCAGAGGCACACGGTGGGAGTGTTTACTCGTGTCCATCGTCTGTTGAGACGTTTGGTGCGAGCGGTGACATGCTATCATGAGCATAACCGTGTTTAGACGTCTAGGTTTCATTTTTTCATATTTTTTGAGGAGTACGCTGTCAATGGCTGTATAGACTTTGGACATGTATTATTTTTTGTAACGCACGGGGCGTGAACATTTTGACTCACGCATATATATATATACATATGATTATGGTTTCTTATTGTGTTTTCATGTGCTTGCTTGTATAATGTTTTGTTTACAAATTCCGCAAATGTCTATCTAATACATGATTAGCCAATGCATCAGATAATGTGTTCAATTGTCGTGGAATATGTTGATATGTAATAAACTCAAAATTCCTTTCTAACAATCTTACACGTAAATACAACCTTAAAATATGATGGTCTCTAACGGAATAACGCCTATTGAGCTGGAGGACGACAAGTTGAGAATCCAGGTTTACCACTAATGCCCGAATACCAAGATTAATTGCTTCAGTGAGGAGCTCGATTACGGAACAATATTTGACGACATTATTCGTGGTATGACCCAAACAGACACCTTGAAGATCTATCAACCCACCATGAGGATCATAGATCACCCATGCCGTAGAGGACAACTTACGAGTACTGCGATAGGCACCATCAGCGAGACCAATATAAGGCGTACTAGACATCTGCACAAGAAGCGAAAGACACAATAAGCGACAAGCAACAATCGAGTCTATAAAATCTCTAACACACATACACAACACACTTACTAGGGTACATGTATATACAAAAAGAAACGTACTAGCATCACGCATAGTACTTTTTCAAATATAGCCCATTCTGGGGCTGCGCGAGAGGGTTCCCTTCATAATCAATTAGCTCATAGGCCCCTTTTTCCAAAACTTTCTTGACAATATAAGGGCCTAGCCACATGGATTCGAGCTTTCCTGGTCCTAGCTTATCGTTTGCCTTATCATACAGCAGAACTAAGTCTCCCTCGTTAAAACAACGTGGATGTACAGTCTGGTCAAAGCGGGATTTGACTCGCTTCTTCTGCGTTTCGATAGCTAAATTAGCTAGGCGCCGAGTCTCATCTAAACGCTCCAAATAAAGGAGGTGTTCTTCTAATGGGGTAGTGTTGGGAAGTAGCTCGACGGCTAATTTTAATGAAGGGATTTCACACTCGATTGGAAGGGTACCCTCTAGTCCATAGACTAGTTGAAATGGAGTGAAACCAGTGGCATCCTTCACGGAAGTTCGGTAAGCCCACAAAGCAGGGAACAACATCAAATGGCAGTTCGACTTGTGCATGCCAACAGTACGTTGAAGCATTGTAACCAAAATCTTGTTGATCGCTTCAACTTGGCCATTGGACTGAGGGTAGTACGGAGTAGAACTATCGTGCTTTAAGCCTAATTGGGTTGTTAGTTTTGTCATCATATGATTCCGGAAATGCTTTCCGTGATTAGTGACGATGGCTTGAGGGACGCCGAATCGCGAAATAACATGGTTAAACAAAAATTGCGCCGCTGTGTGACCGTCTTCATTAAGTGTAGGCATTGCCTTGGCCCATTTAGTAAAATAATCGATGGCAACAATGATAAACCCATGCCCCCCGGCCGAGCGAGGGTTACAGGTGACATAATCAATGCCCCATTTGGCAAAAGGGCCGACGGTAACAACAGGGTGCAAAGGAGCTGGGGGTGCTCGCATCTTTCGCTGGAATATTTGGCACTCGTGACAAGAACGGACCGCGAGAATGCAATCCTTGAAGATGGAAGGCCAAAAATAGCCAGCACGAAGAATTTTTTGAGTGGTTGCATATCCAGACATGTGACCACCACAAGCACCTGAGTGGTAGTCATTTAAGACTCTCTCAGCTTCCTCGTGAGTAAGACAACGGCGGAGAACAGAGTCGGCGCCGAGGCGATATAAGGTATCCCCAATGATACGATATGGTTGAGATTGATGACGAATCCTTCGCCGAGCGTCTTTGGAAGTGCCCAAGAAAAAGGAGGACGTTTGCAAATATACGAGAATGTCACCGTACCAGGGGTCGAGGGTGCTGATGAGAAACAAGGTCTCATCTGGAATGTGATCTTCGGTGTGAGATGGCAAAGAAGAAGAAGGCAAAGAGCAAATTAACTCAGCAAAAACCAGCGATTTCTTGGACTTGGTGGTAGCGAACTCCAAATCAAACTCTTGGAGGATGACAATCCACTTTGAGTATTTGCCCCCCAGCAACTGGCGCGACAAGATATACGTCATGGGGTTGCAATCGTAAACCACTGTAGTAGTACGCAACAGAATATAATGACAGAAACTTTGGACAGCGCAAACAGCGGCTAACGCCAACTTCTCGACATGTGCATATCGAGTTTCCGTATCTAGGAGGTTTCTACTGAGATAATAAATGACATGCTCAGTGTCATCGTCGTCAGTTTGAACAAGAACCATACCGATAGTGGTGTCAGCGGCAGCTAAATACAGGATGTAGTCACGATGATAGTTTGGAGGGCGAAGCAATGGAGCAGAGACAAGGAAACCCTTGAGACGCTCAAAAGATTCTTGAGCCACAGCATCCAAATGAAAAGGGACATCCTTTTTAAGCAGTCGTGTAAAACCTTTAGCCACTTCGGCATAATTCGGAACAAAACGACGTAAAAAAATTGCTTTTCCTTGTAAGCTTTGCAATTTTTGTAAGGTAGCAGGGGGAGGGAGATTCACTATAGCTTCGAATTTGAGGGGATCTAGGCGGATGCCCTCGTGGGAGACGACAAAACCGAGAAGTCGACTCGATTCTATGCAGAAGACACACTTATGAGGATTAAGCCTGATGCAGTAGTGTCGACAGTGAAGAAATATCTCGCGAAGATGAGTAGGGTGGTCCTGACGTTTGGCTGAATGAGCTGGAAGATCATCCAGGTATGGTTGTACAATGTGTTGGATGTCATGAAAAGCGTAGGACATTGCACGTTGGAATGTAGCGCCGACATTTTTGAGACCGAAAGGGAGCTTCTTATAAGCAAAGGTACCCCACGGACAGATGAAAGCAGTCTTGTGTTGATCAGCGGGAGCAATATTGATCTGGTTGTAACCAGAAAAATCGTCCATAAAAGAATACATCTCGCTTCCCGCACACTCGTCAATAATCTGATCAATGAATGGTGTGGGGAAATTATCTTTAGGATAGGCCCGATTGGTATCACGATAATAAACACAAACACGGATAGTTCCCTGGTTTTTAGTGACAGGTACAATATTAGAAACCCAATCTGTGAGCGGGATGGGATAAATAAAACTAGCTTTAAGAAGTTTTTCTACTTCGGCCTTGATCGTTGCAGCCTTTCGGGGGTGTACCTGACGTAAACGTTGACGAACAGGCTTAGCACCTGGGTACGTGATGATTTCATGCACCACTATGCTAGGATCAATACCGGGCATTTCTTCATAGGACCAAGCAAAAACATCACGAAATTCGTGAAAAAGGTTCGAATAAAGTTGAATCTCCTCCGGAGTACAAGTGACTCCGATATGAATGTGTTCGACGATCCCTGGTTTAATAGAGATATCGATGGGCTGGGTTTGCGTAATGTTTTCCATATTACCTTCAGAAGAGGTTTGGTAAACCTGAACATGTGACTGAAGGAATCGGAATGGGAAACAAGGAGAAAACCATTGAGTAGGAGCTGGCACATCCTAAGGGACAGAGAGCAATGAGGAACGATGGTGGGTATCGTGCCAAGGAGGTTCCTCGAGAGACATATTCTCTATAATAGCTTCGTCGAAAGAAAATATTTCTTTTAAAGGATCCGAAGAAGTTTGATCTGCAATCCCTAAGGATGAAGCGAATGTGTGGAAAATTTTGCTCGAAAGAGCAACTTCAGAAAGAGGAGCCGATGCAGCAATGATTTCAACATAGTTGAGTTCGGCTGGACTCAACGGCATCTGGTCGCCCCAAGATTCTACTTGGTCGATGGGAGGAACGATCCATGGATCAAGACAAGTAGAAATCATATTGACGGAAGCGACATTCGGAGGCGGGGCTGGAAAAACACCCATAAGGGTGGGATCTTTAAAAAGACCGTGACCTAGACTCTCAACTGATTTGGAGCTATGCTCCACAAAAGGGATAGTTCCTTCCGAGGAGGAAGCGAAGAAATTCAGCTGGTTGACTGTAATAATCTTCCCTTGGTAAGGGAAATGAATGATACGAAAGTAAGATGAAGCAATAGCTTGCATTACATAAATCCAGCTACGTCCGAGAAGGAGGTTGTAGGTTAGAGTAGCATCAACGACTTCAACTTCCATCTCGACCGTTTTCCCTTCCAAAGAAATGGGTAAACGTGGGAGGATACCATAAGGACGAGATTCTCTTCCATTAAAAGCTTCCAAGGTTGTGGGAGACTGACTCAACGTTGGAGAACCAATAGCTTTCCAATAGGCAACAGACATGATGCAAGTTGAAGCACCTTCATCAATGATTGTGCGATGGATAGTTTTCTTATCAATAACGACCTGTATGAGGAAGGAAATTTGGGGAGGCAGTCTCTGTGTATGGCGGTCTAAATCAAACGTGATTAAATCCGAGTCAGCCGGGTCTATGCCGCCGATAGCAGATAGAAAGGACTTCCTCTGAGAGGGGCAGCTCTGGAGAACTTCTAAAGCGGACATAGCCGACCGAGTCTAGGCTAAGTCCTCAACGATATTATAGTGCTGAGCATCACGGACATTTGGGTTGTAAGAAGATTTCCGGAGTACTCCTTTTGGAGGGGCTCGAATAGGCATTTCAGTACTAGGTCTCTCAATGTGGAGAGGGCTTGAACTGAACGGAGGAGCACCGGGGGGAACCTCAGGCTCTTTGCCAGTAGACGGATAATCTTTTTTTCTAGTACTGATATTAACAGGTATCGTTCCCACCATAAACACTTGGGAACCGAAGCAAGAGGGAGGTTGAGAGGGGTCAGCGACCATTTGAGTTTGCTGTGAAGGAAAGGGTTCTTTAAGCACCACAAGGACCCCAGGAGCACCTTTCAACAAACGACTAACTTCAGACCGCCGAGGGCAGTCCTTGGTATAGTCTCCTCAGATTGAGGTTTAGGTTGTTCCGACTTATTTTTTCCTTTCTCTTTCTTTTTGGATTTCGAGGTTTTGTCTGTTTTGGTTGACTGAATGGAATTAACCTCGGAGGTAGGTTTAGAAGGAGGTGTAACCTGGGAAGTGTTTTCATTTGGAGCATTTGATTTTTTCTTCCCAATATTCGTGGAATTTTTCTTAGAGGATGAACTCAGAGACCCAATAATACTGTCAACTGTAGGTGTTGGTGGGGCTTTGGATGTTCCAGGTCTAGGAGCACCAGGCAAATAATCATATAATGTACCCGATTGAGAATATACTAAGTCTAGGTATTGAGCACGTGTGATAGCTTGCTCTTCAGTAACACACACTCCCATAGCAATGTCCCGAGCTATTGGAGGGACGAACGAAGTCGTGAACCAATCCGTAAGAAGCTGGTCGGGAATCCAAAACTTAGTCATACGTCGACGTCGTCTCCATTCATGGATGTGATCAGAGATGTGCGTAGCGGTTGTTTGTCGTAAGGACGTGAGGAGGTGTGCGCCCGTTTCATAATGAATGGGCAACTGAAAATGAGTGAGGAATGCCATAGATAACGAGTTGAAATCCTGAAAGGATCTGCGATTTAGCTCAATATACCATTTAGCGGCGGAGCCGATGAGAGTCCTTTGAAAGAGGCGAAGCTGAATCGAATCATCAAGCCATGAATTAGATGAGCACCATAGATGATAAGTCATGACATGAGCTTGTGGATCCTCATTAGCTTTACCATCGAATTTCGGGCAATCACCAGGAATTTTGGTGGGAACCGGAGGCCAATAAGGATTATGAAGAATAGGATCATTAGTCAGTTTGGACACATCCGGTAATTCTAAAGTCGCTAAGAATGGTAACTGAGGATTAAATGACATCTGAGGCTACTGATAGGATGGAGCACCCGGGTTCCAACCAGGTGGTGGTGGCCCCCAAGGG
>APFE030890779.1:91614-102481 GCA_000404065.3 Pinus taeda | reverse complement strand
CCCCCTTCATTGCATTGGGTGTAGCGGGGGGGTCACAAGGGGGCGGAAACCCCCTCCTATTGCGGGGTTTGAGGAGGGCGGTCGCCCCCCTCTATGGGTTTTAGGGAAATGCCCCGGAAATGTTTTTTTGGACCCTATATTAGGTGGGTGGACCTACCTATGGTTTTGTGCATGGATTTTGCACATGGTTTTGGGCGCAATGGTTTTCGGTCCATGGTATTTTGTAGATCCGGTCAATCAAACTACGGTTATGTTCTAATCCAAGGTTAATGGATTGGGGTTTATGGATGCTTCGACATGTATATATATGTATTGTAACATTGAAAGGAACATAATGAAAAATCAATCTGGTAGTCCCAGTTTTGGGATCCAAGGGAAAATATCTGTGTATATTTGTTTTATGTGTTATGCTCTTGCCATTTTTATTTTCTGTTTTTAGAATTCATATGCAGGTAATTTCTGTAAGGGGTTAAAGCCTACAATGTACACCACATGTCAGTACCAAATCTAACTAAATCTTACCAAACCTAAGTGTGCTTTAAGTTATGTTAATTTCCATGTACACCAACAAAATTGTACTCAACTAGAAAATATTTTGTAGGATCTTCCGTTTCTTTGGCAAAGGTTGTAAAACCTTAAAGTAGATTGCTTCTCTCGAAGAAAAACAATTTACAATCTTCAATTTTTGTTATTTTGAGGGTTTTTGATGGAACTTTTAGGTATCCCATCAGAAAATCAAAGCCTAAGAGTGTATATGTATTTATTCCATGATAATTGGCACAACCCAACACTTGGCAAGCAGGAGGGAGGAATCATACTGTAGATAAATCTCATAAACATTAGTAATATTAGAAAGAAAATGTATATAAAAGATGTTGTTATCATTCCCAAGGACGAGGTTGTATTTTTGATTCATATGTTGTTTCCACTCAAGTTTGTAAATTATATTGATATATTCCCTCCTAAGTTAGTGCTTCATTGTGTTTTCTTGGACCAATTTAGGGGTAAAAGTGGTCATCGAATGTTTGCTAATAGATCCCAATTCCTGAACTTATGTCAATTGTAGATTCCAAGAATATCCTAGAATCCGATGGTTAGGAGAGGTGTCAACTGTTTGACCCCTCTCCTGGCTGTCAGATTCTGAGATATTCTCAGAATCTACAATCGACATAAGGATGCCTGATCCCAATTGGTTTGATTTATGATTTAAAGAAGGTGGGAATGGAATATTTGTGTTCATTAGCTCTGGTGGGAACATCTTGTATCCATTTCCCCCCATTTTGGCAATGATGTATCTCCCATTGAGTGGAATTCTCTAGTTTATGAGAACATTGTTAAAAGTGATGAACATGTCAATGATTTGACTTATTTTCCAAGGGAATCAATGAAAAGAAACACAACAACTCTAAGCACCAAAATATTCGATGCTTATTCTATAATACCATGGAGACTGCCATGATGGTTTTTGCTCAGGAGATTTTCAGATGCAAGGAAATGGACAAATGCCTCTGACCTGTGCTTGTTAGTGTTGAAGTCACTGTCACAATAATTCGTAAGAAAAATAATTTCCAACTTCCTTTGTTAGCCTATTACTATCCTAAGCATATATTCCCATATTACAAAAGGAATCAAGAAATTTATAACTATGCATTGGCACCACGATATTCAATGGAGTGAAATTTCTCAAGGAGTAGATTGTTTATCTCTCACACTTAGGAGTGGAAAATTCATCATCTATACTACAACAACAATGAAAATTTGGAAGGAATAATAGAATATGTGGCAGCCAATGGATATAATGTGTGGCACCATCCATGGCCTTGGGATAAGACATAGGAAGCTAGATTTGCACACTATGATTTCTAGGCCAAAGATAGTTGCCATTAGGTTATGTTCATATACAATGATGAATTTGCATTCTCTCTTCAATGGTTAAGAAAATGGTCCAATTCTACTTATAATTCTCTTAGACTCTTTCTTATGAATAAAACAACCCAAATGATCAATTTCATCTCTTCAACATCTAGTGGTCTAATAATAGGGAAGGTGTCTATAAAGTGCAGGAACTTTGGTTCATCCTAAGTAAAAATCCATCCTCCCAAAGCAGTGACTCAACGACATATGTGCAAGAAAAATATTGAGCATCGTCACAATTTCATAGTCCTCCTTGATGTGCTCTTTCCTTCATTACTAAATGTAATAGACCACTTTGAGCTGAAGTCTGGTTATGAGACCATTCACCTAGCGTCCTCATAGGTTGTTATAAATCATTAGAAATATCAAGCGTGGAGTGAGGCCAAATTTAGGTGAAGAGTCTCAACTTATGTAGTGGGCATTACCCTCCTCCTATACAAGGACTATCAACTTATATGGACATATAAAAACTATAATGGGAAGAATCCTCATAGACATGACAAACACATAACAATACATTATCATATCCATGGAAGAACTTCTTGAGAAGATGGAAAAAATTAATAGAAAGGTCACACTATTAGACAATATATTAACAAACATGGACCCTTCTTCATCAGTCTCTGATAGAGAGTCATAACCACATATCCCAAAGGGAAACCACGTAGAATGGATATAAAAAAGGCACTTCTTTGTAGCAATAATTTAATTTCCAACAATCTATCCTATCTCTACTTTCATACAACACTATGTTTAATTATTTGCTTATCATACTCTCAAGTTGAAAACCATATGATCAATTCGATCTTTTTTTTCCTATGCTACTGATTTGGTTTCCCAAGTGGTACACCAATAGTGGCAACCATCAATGTTTTCCTAAATGTTTTCTTTTTTTTATTATAATATAATTATTCTGTTCTTTAAAAATATTAAATTTGAATATAAATTCCAAAATATCATAGCTACAATTGCAATAATGTTGCAATTTGATCTAAACATATCTTAATTTATGCTCACTATTTTATTTGATATATATTTTACATTCTATATTTACAAAAAAATTTTTTTTTTATTTTTATTAATATGTTATTATTAAATTTATCTTAGTTTTAATGTTCTTAAATTTATAGGCTCTAAATATCTATTCTAACATTAATTCATATTATTAAATTAGTTTAATGTATACACATATTATTTTTTCACGGAACTTTTGTTCTTATTTTATAATTAAAACACATATTAATTAACAAATTCAGATCAATTTATTTTTTATCATATATTTTACTTTTCATTACGTTTTAATGAGTTGATGTTATTCTTATTATTTATATTATTATTTATTATGTTTCATTACAGACATAAAATATTTCTTCTTAAATTAAGTGATTATAAGTTACACTCAATTACAACATCTCTCTCGAGTTGTAAAGAGCCTATCAACACAATAAGAATAATAATATTCTAATAAAATTGTGCATGGGAAAAATTAAAACCTTCAATTTTTATATAAATAAAAAAATTCATGAAATTTATCTCTAAACATTTAAGTTTTCGAATTAGGGGAGATATGAAAAAATGTAAAATTGGTAAACTAGTTAGTGTATACTCTTAATAGCACAAAATGTTTAGCTTCACTATTGCACAAACTACCATTTTTAGCCTCAAAATAATTGGATGAATGGTTTGTAGATTCCATACTATTATAGGTTCTCAAAATAACTTTTTTTTAAAATTTATATCGACCTTTAAATGTTCAACTTTGGTGTCATACAACCTACCATTTTTAACCTCAAAAGTACTGGATGAATGGTTTGTATAGTTCATGCTGTTACAAATTTCTCATACGAAATTTGTTTTTAACATTTACAATGATCTTCAAACTCAGTTTTGGTTTGTTTGTGTTTTTCTACATGACTATCTACAAATGTGTTAAAATTCTAATAAATAAGATTTGGAACTTGTAAGCTTAAGTATCATCCTTATTTATTACATTGTAAGACTTATCTTCTAACTATTGCTAGAAGCTTCCATTACAATCCATTTTCTTTCCTGAGGAAAAATCATATTTTTTCATTACTATAATGAAAAAATTGCATTTTGTTGATGAATTTTTGTGCATTCTTAATATCCCGATTGCTAAGAAAACTATAAAGGTTAGGCATATAAAGTATCATATTTAGCTTCATATACATGAATATTAACCCTTAGTCATGAGCAAAAAGAAAAAAGAAAAAAGAAATATCATGTCTTCTTGTTATTGATGTAGCTATAACCCATCAATGAACAACTTGTGATAACACTCGTGTGTCTTCACCTAGGTGTTCAAACATCTTCAAAATTCCCATAGCTTGTGTAGCACCTTCTTTAGATAAAGAGTCTATGGTTGTGTTGCATTCCCTATAGATGCAAGAATAATAAATATGAGAAAATATACTTTTTATATGTAGAATATCCTCTAAAATAGTTTTTAAGGTGTGATTGTGGCATCTTTGTGTATCATTGAACCAATTTATGAGAACGAAGGAGTCTCTAAAAATTTGTAAGGAATGCAAATTTTTTTCAATAAAAAAATATTAAGAGGAACTTTAGAGGTAGCAACTCCACAAAGTTATTTGATCTTCTTCCAAAACCAATCTAAAGTTTGAATGAGTGATGTTGCTGATGATATAGGAATGCTCCTAAATTGTTGTAAATCCTTTTACTCAAGCAATGAAGTGTATTATATTTTGTTCTTCAATTCTCATTAGTCTCTTTTGTATAAGGTTTTTAGCTTTTGTGGTCTAGTCCTTGGGTGTTGATACACTCCTACCAAAAAAATGAAAAACACAATCTCCAAGACACTTGTAATGAGAGGATTCTGAATCTTTAGATTTCCCACCAGAGTATGATAAGATGTTATATCATTCAACCAATGCAAAAAATCTTCTAAAAAATGCACGAATTTTACCAACATCCTGAAAAACACGATATATTTGGAGAAATTAGTGCTACTTCGTGGATCAAGGTATGATCATAGGATCACAAATAGACCTTTCATATTCATATATCTATATATATATTATATATTATATGGAGCTCAATGCTCATTCACAACACTATTAATATCATTTTCCCAATAATTTGTTCCCAACAAAAACAAAAACCTTTACTTTTACAAGCTAGTAATATCATGAATATATATATATAATTACTAATATACTATATATAATATATATATATATATTACTAGTGTAAAGTAAAGGTTTTGTTTGTTGGGAACAAATTATTTGGGAAAAAATGATATTATAGTGTTGTGAATGAGCATTGAGCTCCTTACTCCCTATAATTAATTATTATACTTGGAAAAGAAAAATGCAACAATTCTAACAATCTACGGGATTAGTGGATTATGGCAAATGTTAATTGAAAACAAACCTATTTTTATAAAAGAAGATGAATTTTTTTCCTATAGCAATAGAGAAGATGAAGCCATGGGATTGAATGCATTGCATGTTTTAAATAACCTACTATTTGATCTTGAACAATGTGCCACTCCAAAGGAGAGTTGGGATAAGTTGGAATTTGTATTTGGAAAGGTCAATGAATTCCAGGTTTTATAATTGGAAGCTAGATTATCAACCTTTGTACCTGATGAGCATGCCTATATTGAGTAGTACCTTGCACAATTTAGGTCATTGATATCCCAATTAAAATCATGTGGCAAGGAGAAAAAAAAAGTAATGTAATTTTTTGATCTTATCAAAGCTAAAGGGTCCTTTTTAGATCTTTTTTATCTACATTTTATTCAGTTTAATGGATTCCCTTGGAGGTTCATTCAAAATATCGAGTTTTGAGACATTTAGTGATCACCTGACATGAGAACAATCTAAGTTTAAGCTGCTAGATTCTCTCTCTAGCTCCTCGAATCAGGGTCCTATAGTGATTCGGATTTAAATAGGAATGCAACAAATTATGGAGATAACCATAAACATAGAGATGCAATGGAAATAGTACTTCATTTCATTAATGTAAATACTAAAATATGCTTACAAACAACAATGGAAATAAAATAGCTACGACGATCATAGCTTATCTTTGAGAAGAGATGTGGTGGCTACATGCCTCTGAATTGTGTTACAGTGAGGCTCAAAGGCCTATTTATTGTTGACAAATAATGGAAACCCCTTCACATCCAAAAACCTAACCCTAGAAGATGAAATGCCAAATTGTGGGCCCCGTTTTGGGTAAGTTGGTACATCAACTTCCCGGGGTCGTAACTTTGGCACCCAATCTCCGTTTGACACGTACAATAGCTCGTTAGAAAGATTTATCCGAGCACTACAACTTTGGTAATAGAAACATCGGTCCATGGACCCATGTTGATCACAGATTTCCCAAAAAACCTCGTTTAGGGCCTCAAAATGTCTCTGGAAGTTCAGGACCCGAAAAACTGTTAAAAATAAAAAATTGTGCTACAATTATGGAAATTGAAAAACTAAAAGAGACAATTGTGGGGGTCCAAGTGGGATAGGTGGGTGGCCACCAACATCCACCTGGATCATTCCTCCCCCCTTAGGAAGCAATGGTCTCCATTGCGCTTGAGTTTTCTCCCATCTGTTGGGACTGGTTCACTGGTGAGCTGTTCTACTAATCTCTGATGTTGTCCATCAATGGTGGGGAAGAATGGATAGAGGATTGGTCCAACATGAACACTTCAGTGCAGCGATATGAATTGAGGGAGGAATGTTGTGCTCCAAAGGATGTTCCCACAACCTTTTAATGGTGTAAGGGACCATGTCGAATGTCGCCTTGAACCTTCTGATGGCTGGTTTTGGTAAGGCGTTCTCTTCTGAAATGTAACCAAAACTTTGTCACCCACCTTGGAGACTTGTTGTGGTACCCCTTATGGTGGAGGAGGAATGTTGTTTCCTGTGTTCTGTTCATGACCGTATTGCCTTTTGCTGCTGCTCCCGCATATGGCAGGGGAAACCCTTCGCGGGGGTCAATTGGACTTGTTGGCAATTGATTATTTCCCCTTACTTTTGGCAGCGAACCCAGACAAAAAATGATTTCCTAGGTCTGCGGAGATAGCTTTGCTGCCCCTTTTATTATCAGTGATCAAAAGAGGTGTGGTAGGTGGTGCTTACCCTCTAGTAATCCTGTATAATGAATTACACAAAGAAATAATGACAACGTGAGGCCTTGACTCATACATAGCATGTCGCCTCCACAAGTATGGCTGGCCTAATAATACATCATAAACATCCAGAGGTGTAACATCACACAATACCTCATTTGTGAAGGGTTTGATGCTATAGGGTAGGCAACACTATTGGTGAACTCACAGATCTCGTCCTTGGTGAAGCAACCCGATACTGTACGGTTGCAGGTGTGGTGTAGTCGGCAGGCCCAACTGCTTCATGACCTCTACTGAAATGAGGATCTTTTGGCTCCCATTGTCAACAATGAATTGCAGCGACGAACCATTCACCCACATTTGTGAGTGGAAAAGTCGCTCCCCCTCCTCTGGATCTTCGGGCTCATTCTTCTGGATCTTGGTGGTGGCAACAGTGGCGCTGGGCTTTGCATCAATGATCTACTTCCCTTTTCCATTCCCCTTATTGGGTTCTGACTCAGGGTCGGAACACGCATCTGATTCTAAAGCCTTCAACTCAGCCACCAGCGAGTGCTTGGTCTGACACTCACTTGTGTTGTGAGTGGGGCTCTTATGGAACTCGCACCACTTTACTGTATCCTTCTTTGACTTCGTGGTGTTGTTCTTTTCTTGCGGCTTTGACGGGTTGTATTGGGTCTCGTCGTCTTAGCTTTGTCCTTTGCTCTTCGGATTTTCAAACCCAAGTCTTGCTTCTTTTGTTTCGACTTCTGCTCGATTTCGACAGTGTATCGGTACGCCGTGTCGAGCGAGGAGATGTTCAGGAACTCCATCTCTTCCTGGATGTATCTATGTAGGCAGCCGTGGTATTTTAGTATCAAATGTAACTCAGAGTCCTTGATACCCAACTGTGTGTGAAGGGTATGAAAAATGTTTGTGAAATTTGGCACATCTTGGTCCCTTCCCTGCCGCAGCGTGGTCTACTTTATGTATTTGTCCTCATAGTTTTTGACAAGGTAGTACTACTCCTTGATGGCATCCTAGAATGAATTCCATGTAGGTGCAACTGAAAATAGTGAGCCCGTACTTTCATCCTTCTACTCGCAGTAGGTTCCCCACCAGTCCTTGACGTGGGGGAATGCTTTGAGAAGAGCGAAAATAATCTTTTCCTAACCGGAAAAATCATGAACAGAAAAATACCCATATAGCAGATTCAACCATTTATCTACGACATCTGCATCTATTTGACCCTCGAAGATGGGGATTTCAAAATTGACTTGTACCTTAAAGGGTGTGGCGTTTCCAGAGTAGTTGTTGGAAGCTGACGCGTTGCCTCTGGGTAGTCGCTGAAGGATCTGGGCAAAGTTTTCCATCATCGCGTTCCTTTATTTCTTGAGGGCTTGTTCGAGAAAGATTTTGATAGGATCTCTTGCCCCCTCGTCTTTATTTTCATTCGCCATGGGAGGCCATCGGGATTTGTGAGGCTGGCCTTGCAAAGGTTCAACCAATTCAAGCCCTAACTCCTTATATCCTAACCTCGTTGGGGACATGCAAAGAAAAACAGAGAAAAATCAAACCGCTCTGATACCACTAATCCAAATTTAAATAGGAACACAATAAATTACAGAGATAATCATAAACACAGAGATGTAGTGGAAATAATACTTCATTTCATTAATGTAAAATAATAAAATATGCTTACAAACAACAATGTAAATAAATTAGCTAGGGCAATGGTAGCTTATCTCTAAGAAGAGATGTGGTGGCTACATGCCTCTGAACTATGTTACAATGAGGCTTGAAGGCCTATTGATTGTTGAGAAACAATGGAAACCCCTTCACATCCAAAAACCTAACCCAAAAGATGAATCACCAAATTGTGGGCCCCGTTTTGGGTAAGTTGATACATCAACTTCAAGGGGTTGTAACTTTGACACCCAATATTCGTTTGACGCATACAATAGTTCATTAGAAATATCTATCTAAGCACTACAACTTTGGGAAGGGAAATTTCGGTCCATGGACCCATGTTGCTCCCAAATTTCCCAAAAAACGTCGTTTAGGGCCTCAAAATGGCTCTAGAAGTTCAGGCCCCGAAAAAATGCTAAAAATAGTATATTGTGCTACAATTACGGAAACTGAAAAACTAAAAGAGATAGTTGTGGGGGTCCAAGTGAGATAGGGGGGTGGCCACCAAAATCCACCTAGATCATATAGCCCATACCTCCAAAGGTCAACATAAAGCATGATTCCAACAAAAGATAAATTATACTCAAGCCCATGAGATTCCCTCCAAGCCTCAATGGAATACTAATTCTCCATCTTCAGCTTCCAAGACTGGTGGATCTTCCTCCAAGATAGAGAATAAGTAGAAAAGAAAAAGAAGAAAATAGATGAAACATGTACATTTTGTGGCAAATCTAGGCATACTAAAGCACAGTGTTTGGAAATGTTGCATGTCTTAAATGATGCCATGGAGAAGCACAATATTTTAGTAGGAATATTCAAGTTGTACCTATATTCATCAAAGAAAGATACAAAGAGAGGATATTTTCTCCTTTTCCTTTTTTTATTTTTTCCTTTTTTCTTAGGCCTACCAGCTACCTTAATGAGGTTTTCAACTAGTAGGTCTACCTAGGCACCTCAAAGGAGGTTTTCACCTAAGATATTTTCCTTCGTTTTTTTTTTTCTTTCTAACCCATTGAATGCCTCAAGGAGCTTTTCAATCAGTGAGCCAATATCAGGTGCCTAAAAAGAGGTTTTCACCTAAGATCATATTCTTTTCCTCTTATTTATTTATTTATTTTTTCTAGTTTTTTTCTTTTTCTTTTATTCCTCTATCCTACCCTACTTGAAAAAAAATATATATCTTTAAAGTATATGAATACTTCCAATGGAACCATGCACATAACAAGATGACAAATAAAATCATTTGTAGGCTTGAAACATATGCTCTGACATGTACCTAAATATGAGAGACCAATTTCTTTGAGTTTGATGATGCCAAACACTATTGAAGAAAGTGGTGCTCTTTCTTAGTGATTGCTAGGAACCAAATTTCAATATAGCTATGATGCCCTTGTTTCTCTTGCTTAGCTTGATAATTATGTATGTATTCTTCATCCATGTCATTCAAATATTCTACTATTAATTAGCCCCTTGAACACATAGATAACATGATGATAAACATTGTAGAAACTATTCAATCTCACGATCCAATGGATGCTCCCCTTCAAATATGGTCCATGATTATTTAGTTTCCTCTATATATTCAACTTTTGGATGTTGTTATTCAATGGGAGAAAGGGAATCTCTTCTTTGCAGTACTTTTACCGATCCAAGATGAATATCATTTGGATGAAGAGGATTTGTTTGTAGATTTTGTATCTCAACATTGTAAGTGGGTTGAGTTAGTTTATTGCTTGGGTTTGGAAATGGTTGTGAAGGTAGTTGACTGGGAGTGGGTCTTTGAAATAGTTGTGGTTGAGGAAGTGGTTGTGGTGGAGGTGGATGGGATGGATAACATTGAGTTTGTTATGGAGGATATTGAAGATGTTGAGGGAAATATGGATCACCCTATTGATGAGGTTGGTGTTGATATGGATGAAAATGAGGAATGACATATTGGGGAGGGTAAGACCATGAATATGGAGGAAAATATGGATTGCCCCATTAGGGAGGTTTGTGTTGATATGGAGGAATGGTATAAGACCCATGATATCATTGAAAAGGTTGAGAAGGATAAGACCCTTGTCGATATGGGTTGACAGAGTAGAGTTGCTCCATGCCTTCTTGTCACATCTTCCTCTTCTACCTACACATGATGAAGTGGGGGGGGCAGAGGGGGGTTGTGGTGTTGAA
>APFE030890779.1:59526-77332 GCA_000404065.3 Pinus taeda | reverse complement strand
TCGGGGTTATCTGGCAGTTAGCTAGTTTTATGTGGAGTTTTTCTAGGGTAGACTGGAGAAACTTTAATGAGCCATAACTTTGGCTAGGAAAGTCCTTTTTGGACGATTTGTTTTTTGATTTTGGGTCTCTCCGACCTTCTGAAGCCATTGGCATAGGTTTCATAGCCATTTGAGGTCATGTGGAGGTGATTTTGCTTCGTGGAAGTTGCAGGAGCCGCAAGGGCCAAATCAGTTTGGGAGCTACATTGGGATGTGTGTAGCCATTGAATGTGGAGAAAAGGTCATTCCTAAAGGTTTTCAGCATTCTGAATCCATTTCTATAGCTCATGTTTCCTGTTGAGGCATTCTTCTCACTGTTTAGCTTCAAGGAAGCTTTCAGGGCCACTAGTGCCATTTCAGTGCTTGAGCTGTTTGAGGGCTATGTTCATCCATTTTTGATGATTCAAAAGCCTATGTCTGCTATTTTCGACCTTCTAAGTCTAATGGCAGAGGTTTCAGAACCAATTGAGGTCATCTTCACCTCGAAATTCTCCATGGAAGTTTAAAGGGTCGCTAGGGCCAATTGGGGAAAGTACTGTATAAGGTACAATTTCACTGTTTAGTGGTTCGGAAAGAGCATGTTCAGCTAATTCCTATCTTCTGATTCTATATTTACAGTTAGATCTGTCTTTCGAGATATTCATATTCTTGTATTAACCTTTGTAGCATTTTTAATACAAGAGGACAAGCCTAGTTGGAGAGGCTTGGTCGAGCAGATGTAGCCCAGAAGGGGTGAACTGCTTGATCATTTTGATGTCTTTATTTGTTGAAGATGATATGCTAAACAACACTGATAGAAAGTGTTAAACAACAAATATACATAACTTGCATACACACATAATCACCTATTCAGCTGCAGAAAGTTATTTGTCTTATTCCGCAAGACATCAAACTTCAACCATGTGTATGTCAAAGACTTCTAAGTGTTTACTTTGTTATTTCTTTAGGAAGAGCCTGTAGAGGGCTAGGTAGCCTCTAGAACTCATCCTCTCTTTAGAGGTGACATGTCCGATGAATGCCCCTACAGTCTATCTCTGTATAAGAAATAAGAAGTTTTCACATTTTCAGAGGTCACTTGGAGTGTATAACTCACATTTGAAATTATGGAAAATGGATACCTTGCACCCTTAAACAAGTACAGTCCATTTTCAGATCAGTAACCATTATCAAACAAAGAAAATAATGGAATGAATCATATCAAACCCTTTTTCTGAGCCTGTCCCTTCTGCTTTTCCTCAGACTGACATATACACGATTGTTCGGTGTCTAACTCGTGTATATACGTGACTTCCCTTTATTCAACTTGCGTATGAGATTTAGGACACTGAAGTTTTACACTTTTAGCTCCCCCCGAGTCTGTTATGTTTGTATATGGTGTAGTGCCACATCTTTCTAACTGTTCTTCCTTCTTCTTCCAAATATTCAAGCGAGATGATGTTTTCTCCTTTTGGTGTGGTGCCCGTACCTTCTTCCTGCATTCCTTTGCTATATATCCAAGCTTGTTACATGCATAACATCTCATATGTTCCATATTCCTCCTGTAGAAATCAGTAGCTTTGTGACCAAACATATTGCAAGAAAAATAATATCCATCAAAGTACCTGGAATGTGATGATCTTTCTGCATGACGGTCTTGAACCACTCTTCTTCTGCATCTGGCTGCAACATGTCCAAGATTATGACATACATAACATTCAACCTTACTCATTGGAGGATTAAAATATTTTCTTTGAAGAATTTCTTTCCTTGGTTGTTGAAGGTGTTGACCTCTCATCTCCTTGTTGAGCATTTCAAATTTTGCATTAGATTCCCTTGTCGTACTTTGTCAACTAGATTCTTCTTCAATAGATTCATGAAAACCAAGACCAGTTTTGATAGCAGGAGACCTTTGACTACTAAGAATATCATCTAAGATCCTAGTACTATCTTGAAATCGTAAGAGCTTGTCCTTTTCTTCTAATTTATCATTTAGAATATTTACCTCAATCTGAAGATGCTCTTCCTTTTCACGATACTGCTTCTTTATGTTCTCCTCAACTTTCCTTCCTTCTTCCAACTGATGTCTTAATTCAAGAAATTCGTTCTCTTTTTTTTCAATAGCTTGGAGTAGTCCTTTATTCTGCTTCTTTGATTCTTCAAGATCTTACTTTAGCGAGTGGATTATAGCTTCAAGCCTTTCATAATAATTGGATTTATCTCTGAGTTTCTTTATGATTGTGCTCCTTTCATTGACTTCATTTCTTAATGATGTCACTTCATCCTACAACTTTTGACATTTTTCCTTGAATAACTTCCTTACCTTATTTCCCTCCTCTAGTTGAGCTCTTAGTTTGGTAGATTCTTCTTTGAAGGCACATTCCCTTTTGTTCAATAGATCTTGTTCATCTCTAATTTTGTGTGTGAGCCTTTTAAATTCTGCCTCTATTTGATATCTTTCTTGCTCACCCATAAGAGCATATTCAGTTGTTTCACTATCACTTTCATCATCTTCAAATGGATAGATAACATGATTATCTGAGGATAACGAATTCATACCTGATAGTTCTTGTTCGTCTTCATTATGAAGTGATTCTGAATTTGAAGTGCTTCTTCTGCATATTCCCCAATCGATACTCCCAATGTCATATTTCTTCTAAGATGTATTCTTCTTCTTAGGTGCTTTCTTCCTAAGCTTCTTTCCCATTGTTCCATGGATCTCCTTCAAGCGATCAAGCTTCTACCAAAGGACCTGCTCTAAGAGGTGGGGGGGGTGAATCAATATTATCAAATCAATAAAACTTTTTCATTTCCATACTTAGATACATATACGCTACTTCAATTAAGGGAACCCGCGTGTATACGCGACTGTGTCTAATGCAACTAGTGTATATCCAGAATACTTATGATTCAATTAATACATTAAATGTTGATCTTTAGTTAGTGCATCAGAACTTCTTTAAGCATATGTATAGTAAGTAGGTGTAGTAAAACAGAACAAATCATCACACACAAGAAGCACACATGAACACCATGATATAAGGTGGAAACCCAATGTGGGTGAAAACCGCTTTTGTACTAGCCGATCCACTTAGTAGTATGTGGGTGTTGGCCTACTGAAATGCTCCAACCTTTACACGTTCTCCAGCTGCTACTAGAAGGGAGCTACCACCCCCTTAGCTCTTGTACTAGCTGATGTACTAGTACGTAGGTGCTGACCTACAGAAGGCAACAACCTTCTCTTTCTTCCTCCAGGTACAACATTTCATACATTTTCAGACTGGATACCCTTGAAGCACAACACTATAATCTGAAGGACACGTTTCATCCAATTTTCATATTAGACCCATCAATATCATTGAAGCACAAAACAATCAATACTAGTATCATCAATTTCTGAATCACTGAAACACTGAAACCCTGTCAACAACACAGTCACTAGAACACAGAGCAGACTACAGAAATCTACAATAACAATCAAAGCCAACTGCAACTTCAAACATCATACTTCATTATGTATACGCTACTACAATGAATCAAACCTGCGTACAGATCTATACATATTCAATCATGACTTTGGGGTTGTTTCAGACATCAGTCATACCCAGATCATAACATGCGTACAATAAAACATGCATCAATAATTCAGATCTAGTCTATCCATGATCAAACCATATAAAGATGATTCATTTCAAACCATTCGATCCCAATCTATCCTTAGATCTTGTTCTCCATCAACCGGTGAGATCCCTCTTTAGCTCAGATCAAGCAATGCATCATAACCCATATCTTGCATACTGGATCTCATACTACATCAGATATTCAAGTCTTTTTCCATGCATTTGCCTAATGATCTTCTTCTCCTTTTATAGTCTTAGGCCTTACTCAATACCATGGTCCAAAACCATAACAATTCAATACCATGGACCCAATACTTGGGATTAACACTTATGATGAGATACCATGGCCCAAAACCGTAGGTTCAAATACCAAGGGCTAAATACCATGGACCAAAACCATAGGATCAAAAACTCTCGGACTAATACCATGAACCAACCAAAAGATTTCCCATGTGCATGCACTTTTCTTTGCATGAAAGTGCGTGAACTTTTCTCTTGCATGAAAGTGCGTGAAATTTTCTCTACATGAAAGGAACTTTTCTTTGCATAAACTTTTCTCTGCATGAAAGTGTGTGAACTTTTCTCTTCATGAAAGGAAATTTTCTCTGCATGAAAGTGCGTGAACTTTTCTCTGCATGAAAGTGTGTGAACGTTTCTTTGTATGAAATTGCGTGAACTTTTCTTTGCATGAAAGGAACTTTTCTCTACATCAAAGTGCATGAACGTTTCTCTGCATGAAAGTTCGTGAACCAGAAAATAACTTCGTTGCACTATAATTTATCATCTGAGAGGAGTGGGTTGCCATCAAGTACAACATATGTATCATAATGCCAACAATTCTTGCTACTTTAACTCAGGTAAGACATCTTCATGAATTACCTTAGTTGACTTCTTTGTCACAACTCCTTCTTACTTGAGATGGGTGATCATTTAATTCCTCTCTTTTAACAACCTTTTTGATTCATCCAACTTCTTCTTAAGTTCATCAAACTTCTTTGTCAATATTTCACATTTTTTTAAACTTCTCTAACTCTAGTTCCAACATCATAACAATTTTTTGCATCTATGTTTGTGATTTCAGGATCCTTTGGATCCATATTCTAGTACTTATCAGTTCTGAAGGTAACCTACATTGATACAACTTGTTGGCCCAAAGGTTGCATTGAGAGCGGCGGGTGAATAATGGTGACCAAAGCCTCTCTTGCAAAAATGAGGTGTTGTCTGTAACTACAACGTTTTGTTTGTGATAAAATGAAGGTGGAAACGAATAATACATAAACTATCAGGAGTTGGATTGGATGAGTTTGCTGAAAATATTTTGACCTATATGTGACATTGTTCCACTTGGACGAAAACCATATTTGAATTGCACGATTAGTGTTTTGATTAAGCAATAAAATTTCATAAAGAAGAACGAAATCTCTGTATGTGTGTTTTGGTTCTCAACTCGAACGAAGGACATGTGATTGGTTGCAAAGGAAGGTTGGTAGCGAAGAAAGGTCTTTTGACTATGAATGGAGGTATAATGATATGGCTTGGGCTCTTATCTTGGATCATGATTAAAATGAACTTTAGTAGTGAGTTTACTATTTTAGTTCAGAATATGAAGAAAAATGGTTTCAATTAAAAGTTCAATCTCGGTGCGATAGTCTAGACTTATGGTTATGAGTTTGTTGCCACCTCATTTGAAACTCTAGAGTTACAAGTCATTGCTCCATGGTCATGGTTCCTTGACTATGGGTGAATAACAAGAGAAGTATAGCATGGAAAGTTATACACATATATATTTAAGGCCTTGAGGGTATTCTCGCAGAAGTTTGAATCAGGTCTCGGTAATTATAGAAGACAAAGGTACGTAGTATTTTCATATGAGGTATGTCTATAGTATGGTTAGGGTTTTGAAGTTAACAATATACTCGAAGGGTTTTGCAATTTGTTTATGGTACATCTTGATGACTATAAAATTGCTAGGTTTTGTAGATTTGTGTAGTCTTGGAGACCCTTGGTATTTAGGGTTTCTTAGCCCTAGATTGAATTAACCCAAGGAATGAAAAAATTAACCCTAACTACTTGTTCCATCTAAAAAAGAAAAAATAAACAAATCCCTAGTTCTTGGCTAATGATATCTAGGGTTTGTAGTGCTAAAACCCTAGTTTTGAAAAAGAAAATCTAGGGAATTTATTAAAACCCTAGCAACAGTTGAATTGAATAAACCCTATGGAATGAAAGTCAAAACCCTAGGGTTGATGTTTGTGTTAAACATAAAAACCCTAATAAGGGTTAGATTAAGAAATATCTAGGTTTTGTAACTGAAACCCTAGATGTACACTTTTGAGAAATCATGTAAACCCTATCTCAACACGATTTACATCATGCTCTTGTCTATGTATGTATTGTTTGATTGTTCTTTCTAATGAAAATTGTTGGCACATAATAAACTTTGTAAAAATGAAGGAAGCAAGGTGAGAAAGAAGGAAGAACAAAGTAAAGCAAGACTTCAGCTTCATGATGATTCCTTATCAAATGAGGTAACTATAAGGACCCTGAAAATATTGAAGCTTCGAGCTCATGAGTTCCATTCAGGAACACATTGATGATTGAAAGATGAAGCAGGACCTTGTTGAAATATGAAGCTAAAACATGCAAAAGAAAGTTTACTTCAGAGGGAGAAACTGACTAAATTTGACATGATTCCTCAACTAGGAGGTTATTATGTTATGGTAACTATAATATTGATGATATTATTGAATATGAATTGGCTCCCTCATAGAACATATTGAAAAATCACGTGAAGAGGCTCGAAGAAAAGCTTTCTTGATGATATAGTTGTTTGATTTGAAAGTAGATGGATTCAATGAAAATTGATTTTTGGAAAGATGATGTGACCCATTGATGAATATGAAGCATAATATGATATTTTGACAAGAGGCTTCCATAAAGAGGTAATTATTATATTGATATTTTGGTATTGATAATCTAGTTGGTACTTGGTTTTACTACCTAGAATAATGTCGCAGAAATGCATAATGACAATTGAGGCAAGTACAACATTTTTTTTTAACTCATTTCGTTGAATACATGGATTGACTTGAAGGCTTTGGTAATCCTTAGAGGATTATGTGGTCAATATGTCTACATCATCATGGGATTGAAAGGTAGCAATACAAAAAGATAACCTAATGTTTATTTTTTGATGACAATGAATATCACATTCATGACTAGAGGGAGCTATGCTTATCTCTACTTTGATTAGCTCAATATAATGCCTTTTTCGACGATGACTAGAGGAAATTGATATGAAAGGTTGATGGCTTGAATCTTGTCATATACTTAAGAAAGTTTTGCTCCATTATAAAAATATCAATATGATGAGATTCAAAGGAAAGGACGATCCATGCAACTACTTGAAGATATCCTTGAAGAACTAGTGGCTGATGTGAAGAAACACTAAAGGTTATGACTTCCCAATTGAAAGGAAGTAAGGAAATCCTCTCTCATTTAGAGGGAGTGATGTTAGACATCATATTCTCCATGTGTCATGCACTAGATGAAGACTAATCATTGTAAGTCTTAGTGAAGGAACTAGGAACGAGAATGGAGGGGTGGATAAGAATTTAGGATTGTCACTCTTGAGGATAGAGAATTCAAGATAGGGAATAGTCTTGTGGATCAAGACTCTTTGACGATTGAACATGTATCCAAGATAAGAGTGGTTGAAGAGGACTTATATTTTTCGAGGATAATAAATCCAAGATAATAATATTCCTAAAAGGACATACCTAGCAAACATTTAGATGGGATATGTGCCTTAAGAGGTGGTGTGATGTCTCACATAAAGCCTCCCAAAATTATGCTCCAATATAAGTAGATCTTATTAGTTAAATGCCTTTTTATGTTGACAATGTTGGTTATAATGTTGATGCTTGAGAATGGATTATCAATGTGACTCTTCTTATGAGAAATTTTCAGTTTGAGAATATCCTTGTACTAGTTGTACAATTATGAATACCTCCCTAGTTAAGAGTGAATGTTGCAAAATCTAACTAAGTTCATTCTTCATAATTGTATCAAAATGCATCTTATAAAAATAAAAAATAAAGAGACATAAATTTGTTATTATTATTTTTCTCGACATGGCATGCACTTCATGCCCTATGTTTTTTGAGTCAATGAGACCATTTGTCTTGAGTCAAAGTCCTAATTGGACTATTTGTAGAAAGGAAAGAAAATATTTTAATTTTTTCAAATTGTACCCTAAATACTAGGTCATCCCTCCTCTTGATCAAGTTTTCCTTCCCAAAGGGCACGACAGTTTAGACACAGGTATATTATCTATTCTGCTCCTCATTTTGAACATCAATTTTTTGTGCTTCTATGAAAAGACATGTGAAGCTTACAAAAGACAGCTAAGCAATTTTTTCTTTGGAATGGGCCTGAAAGGAATGTGAACCCTTTGAAGGAGAGAATGCAAGTTCTCTTCTGAACTGTTGAAGCAGTGATGAAGATTATTTATTAAAAAAAATAATGGAAGAATGGAGGGTTGACTTGGTCCTTGAAGGGACACTCGTCTTGGTCTTAGGTCTTGTATTTCTCACAAATTCTATAAGAAGAAGATTTTTTCTAGGTTTTCCCTATGGATGTGTTTTTCCCTTGCTTAGAACCTATATCTCGTGTCTATTATTTGATGTGATCCTCAGGATTATGGTTTTCATATTTTTTTTATGAAGAAACATAACAAATAGTAATGCAATGGCTAATCATGGTCAGAAGAAATTATCAAAGAGCGGAGAAATAATATTAATTGTATAGCCTCCCTATTTATCCAACATTCCTTACGACAAGCCAAATTTTGTTGTGCCTTGTGGATATTTGAAAATTCCCTAAACTACATTTACATGAATCTCTTAGCGACATGCTTGAAATATGGCCACCAAGTCCATTTCTTGCATTATATCTATCCATGAAGTAGTTAGATACAATGAGCTTCCAATCATTGTGTTGATGGTGCTAGACCCACAAACATTGAGGTGATCTCCCAGATATGAAGTGCCAACCAGACCTCACATCATTTGGAGTAGGAGTCCCAGTAGTGGGGTATTAATGATATGCCTTGGCTTTGAATACATGTAGAGTGGTTTGTGGTGTCATTAGTGAGAACAAGTTTGTGTGACCCAACGAAAAGTCAAGCGTGATGCATGGAGCTTCGAACAGATGAAGGGAAAAGAAGAGATCCATTAAGAAGCATGTAATAGTACGTAGCTTGAAAGGAACACACGAGCATAATGACATCACAAGGTAACAAGTGGAATAGTCCACACATTAATAATGATGAATTAATACAACAACATGCATTCAACAAGATTCATACAAATGATAATGAAATAGTTCATAAGCATAAGTGTATGTTAAATAGCATATATTGTAAATACAAAAATAATAGTCCTACTATACTCACAACATATTCATGAAAGTGTGTTGGCTCTAGGATTTTATTAAAAGTGAAAGTTCCAATCATACATACACCATTGACGAACCACTAGCCCCAATAGTGGAATGTGAAGTAATCAACACCTGCTCCTCCACAATAGTATACTCCCTCTATGCTATGGAGAAGGAAAGGCTCTCACAAAACTCCCAAGCTCTTTCTAAGCCTAAGCCTAGCCAAATGCTTGGTTCCTAAAATCCTTTTAGATGAGTTATGAGGTTCTATTTATAACAAGAGGGGGTGACTCTTCAAATCCCCTTTGTGACCTTTGGACTACGCTCATGACTCTTCAACTTATTTAAAAAATAACTCATTATATTACATCATGACTATTCACATTCCAATATTGACACTTGAAGTTCCAGTTTACAATTAATTACAAATAATATTATATTTTACACTCATACCCATATAAGAAAAAATACGGTAGAGGCAACTTGACAACCTAACAAGAGAAAATTATATGATTCTTAAGTTTGAGGAAACTCTAGCTCAACAACTTATGCTTGATGCTTCTATGTCACAGATTGGTTCCAAGCTTGGTATTGTGTGATGACATCCCCAAATTGTGTTATGGTGTCTGGATGGAAGCAGAGTCTACCCTCCATGGAATCTCAATACAATGTTTTGGAACTAGTTTCTACTTCCTTCAGGAGCATTATCAACATTGACCACACTTGGACAAGGCCACCAATGTAGTCATGCATGTTATGTATATTCACCTCAAAGTCCTCCTTGGTGGAAATTTATCTCAACTCTTCCAAGTATTCCTCTACCTCATTTCTGACCTCATTCCTTTGTTTGGCTTCAGTGAGTGAGCCAATTGATGGGATCTTGTGGGTCTTCAACAAGGAATCTAGACTAGTGTAGATCAGTGCATATGAGGCATAAATGTTACCAATAAATGAGGTTATTTTTTTGTTATTATGGTTCAACACCCACACTCTTACTTTATCCATTTATTCCTATGGATTCATATTCTTGCCCAACTCAATCAGTTCCCCTTTGTATCACATTATCCATTCATGCATGTCAGTGGTTGCAGCTTGCATATTTCCAGGAATTTTGACAAATTCTTTACACTACTGCTACAAGCCAAGCACGTGGACAAATTCCTTATGCATGGTCACAAGCTCCTCATAGAGAATCCACATGGTCTCTCCAAGTTCCAATACATCATGAAGTATAATTTATCTCTTCATTTCCTCCAAGCGGATCTATGTAGAAGCTACATTTTGAGTTGTTGCATGGAGCTACTCAAACTCTTGTCTGACAACTTGCAATTTATTTTCCAATTGCTTATTCTTGGACATCAAACACCAAGTTTTCAAATTTGTTGCACTTGTGAAGGTCAAGCTAGTTGAGGAAATAGATTTAGGATCTCTCTTGGTGTCATTGACAATTACCCTTTCTCTCATAGATGTGAGATCATCTGGAAAATTCTTCTTACATGCTTGTACAATTTTCTTCTGGAGTTCATCATATGACAGATTGTACATGTCCATAACTGGATCATCGTCAAGATGAATAAGTTGCTCTTCCATGGTTGTAGCTGACTCTGCTGCTGGAACTAATGGAGACTGAATAGTGACATGTTGTGTGCTAGGCATCAGGTTGACATACTGATTCTACAGCTCTAGTTCCACATTGGTATCATCAATATATCATTTATTCAATCTCCTAAGCAAGCTCTTGATCCTGCATCTATATGCCCTTCTTCTCTACTGGTTTTCGGTTATGTTCTTTCTCGTCATCTTTTTTTTGTGTTGTTTCTTCTGCTATTGTGCATTGCCTTTATTCTTATTCCCATTTCTTCTTCTTTTCTTCCTCCAATCTCCTCCTCTGTTGTTCCCTCTTCTTATGTTCTCCTCTCTTCATTATTTGTTTCCTCATTTCCTTAATTATTAAAGATGCTTTCATAACAACTGGATCAACTTTCATCTATGGCTTCTTTCTCCTCCTGGACTATGAGCAACCTTTCTCTTTGCTTTATCCTACACATGGTTTCTCCCTTCTACTGTCACTACTTCTAGAGTTGTTGTCTTATGTGGAGTGACCTACGAAGTTCCTGCACAACTGATCGACTCACGGGTTTTGGATGCATTATAGCAATTCTCCCGTGGTTCCTCCTCGTGTCAGTGAAATTTCTCACTGAGCTGCTGAAAGTGAATTCTCCCACAATGGTTCTTGAAAATACAATGGGGATCATATTATCAAATTCTCGGGTACTAAATGAAAACTTCTCTATCACCTTTCCTTCAGTATCTACAACCTTCAAGTTCTTTATCTCGTACAATCCAATTTGCATAGGAATAGTTGACCAAGGTGATTTCTTCTTCTTGTGCAAAGGAGATGATAACCCTGTGGCGAGATGATATGACACTTCTTGCATGATGAGCTTGTTGATGGCACACCTTGGAAAAACATGCTGCAAATTATCCCCACTGAATACTCTAAGGAAGGTTTCATCCGATGAGGAGAACTGATTTGTAATCTCGCATATTGCCTCCATTTTCGCAGGAGACATGAAAGGTGGTTCTTTCTCAAAGATCATCATGCATAGTGGGATGAGGAAGTGATTAGTTATCTTCTCCATAACGCCTTAATGGCTGTAATAAGAGAAAATCTTGCAGTAGATGTGCACAGAAATTTCTCAGGGTGACCAAGCCCCACTCATACGAGAGAATATGTTATGTGCACAAAATACATCCAATAAATATTTAGACATGTATAATCTTTCCTGCTTACCCTGGGGAGCATTCAGGGCATTAACTACATGGATCCTTAACTATTAAGCCAAAAAATCTAACTAGTTGAGAAGCTTCCTACTATTTACTACTTGGTTTAGGAGGACTTCCCACCCTTCTAGAAAGGGCTCTATGTTCTACTGATCATGGATTTTGCAAGCTAAGATGATAAACAACTAACAATCCCTCCTGAGATAACTTGTCTTGTATGTGTTAGTGGGTGTTTGTCAAAACTTTAATGGCTACTTCATCCATCTCTTAACAACATCCTTCGTTACCAAATAGTTGTTGATGGCATAGAAGGGTGAATCCATGCATTCTTCTAGCTCAGGAAAATGGTACATACATTGAAAATCTGCTGCCAGAAAAGTAGCAAGCCTCCATCCTATGGTACTGCTCAAATTCATGGTTTTCACTTCAATATGTGAGATAATCTAGATGATGGCATCTGCACATAGGAAGGCTAGATATCTACATGCAACCCTATGTAGCCCTAATCTCTAGACATTAATGTATACCTGTCGGTCCTCGAGATCTGCTACAAAGTCTTTTACTGGAAATGCTTCATTAATTTTTTGCCATGTAAGATTTGAGTCATTTTCTACATATAGTTGAGTGTCTGAGTATACTAGAAAGTTTACTCCTGTTTTCTCAAATGCTTCCCTATTACTACTCTTAGTGGCATCTTTTGAAGAAATTCTCTTTGGTGCCATGGTAATAGTGAATGCTCGAGAGAAATGCTCAATACCTATGGTACCTGTGGGAGATAAAAGACACTCATGGCAAGTAAACATTAACCTTTTGTAAATATGTCTTCGCAAGATCAGACATCAAACTGGTGCACTGGTGAGGAAAATGGTGCAATTTTCTTGGGCATGTCAAGGAGACCGACAGTGGGAACTTGTTAGGTCCCTATAATACTAGTGATGCCCCCATCACTATTGTAGTTGTATCCCTTATTAATATTGTTGTGCTCCTATTGTCCCCATATTGTTATTATTGTGCCCCATAGAATCCCTCTATTGTTATTTTTGTGCCTTTATATTATTATTGTTAGGTCGGCTTGGTTATATTGTGACCCCTTAGACTCCTATATATAGAAAGGAGGTTTTATCATTTGTATCATCCAAGAATTGTTCATTTGTGTAATGTACAAGAGGTTGCCCCCTCGGAGAGGCTGAATTCTAAGGCATTCAACTATTTTTTCTATCCTTTTGTGAACTGGTTTTATAACATTTGGTATCCGAGTTTTGGATTCTAGGGTTTCACTGCTCCAAATATGTCATTGTGGAATTTTCGCTATAACTTTTTTCTGCAACATTTCAAAAGCGAAACACAAAAACCATTTGGGAAGAAATTGCGGTGAACTTCGGATCCAAATTTCAGAGCTTTTTGCACTACATTTGTGGAGATATTATCTGAGGAAGTTGGCCTTTTTGCAGACTCCTAAATTACATTCCAAACAGGTGACCTTGGGAAAATCATCATAACTTTTGTTTCGAGCATCAGATTGAAATTTCATCAGAAGTTATAGAAAGAGGACAAACTATAGTTTCTTGTCTATTTTTTCAGATATTAAGGTCAAAATAGTGACACGTGGCACTTCATACAAGTTAGCTCTTCTCGAAAGGTCTATAATAAGGTCATCGTGGGAGATTGTGCATAACTTTGCCTTGGAGAATCTAAATTCAATCAAACTGGTGGCATTAGAAAGAGGACACAGAGGGCTACTACAGTTTACAATTTCAGAACCGGATGATTCAAAATTACAGAGATACATCAGATTCAATATCGAGCTCCTACAAAGTGAAAAAAGGTGTGTAGTTTTTTTTAAATTTTTACATAAGATTGGTTTGAAAAATTAGTTTGAAGGAATTCAAAGGGCATAGTAAAGAACTATTATCGGTAATTGATTCCTCAAGGAAAGAAAATGCAAACACCTAGTAAGAAACCTGAAGGTTCTAGCATGACTCATGAAGAAGCGGAAGAAATGCAACATGATATTTCAAAATTATGAGACCAAGTGCAACAAATGTCACTTGCACAAAAAGTAACAAAATCTAAGATGGATGGTTTAAAGAAAGATGTAGAAGTTATGATGGATTGTTTAAAGAAAGGCGTAGAAGCTAAGATGGATGGCATGAAAGCTAAGATGAATTGCATGGACACTAAGATGGATGGCATGGATGATAAGATGGAAGAATTGAAGATAAATTTGAATAAGTTGCTACAAGAAATGATCACTAATGGTGAAAGGGTAGTAAAAGAAACTCATGATGAGAACAAAACAAATGTTAATCATGATTTCATAGACTCTAATGTTGGATCGAAGATCCACCATATTCCAAAAATTGATATGAGGAAGTTTGATGGCAAGGATCCCACAACATGGATACTACGAATGGAGCAATTTTTCGATCTCAATAATGTGCAAAACACACAAAAGATGTGTATTGCAACTTTATATTTGGAACCAAATTAGTTTGTATGGTATCAATGGATTTGATCTCATAAACAAATTATCACTTGGGCAATTTTTAGGGAAGAAATGATAGCTCATTATGAGAATACAAAAAGCAACACTTTTTTTAGCCAATTGATAAGTCTCAAACAAAAGGGTTCAATGACGGAGCACATTGAGGAATTCCAAAAATTGAACATAAGGGTAAAAAATATTCCAGAGGAGCATAGGATTGATGTGTTCATAGTGACTTTAGAGGATAATATCCAACATGATGTTCGCCTTTGGGAACTTGATTCATTAGAGAAGGCATTCAAGTTAGCAAGAAAAATGGAAAGCAAAATTATGGCAACCATGAAGCCTACCACTCACAACTATAAATATGGAAGTGTTGTTGCCCCTAGCCTTCCACAACCTATAAGTTTGACACCACAACAATTGGAAGAAGAAAGGACAAAAGGGCTTTGATACAGTTGTGATAGCAAATACACTAAAGGTCATAAGTGTGTTGAGAAGAAATTATTCTACATAGATTGTGAAGAGGAAGAAGAAAAGGAACAAGAAAGGTTAAAAGAAGAGGATATACTCCAAGAACAAAGCCGAGATAAAGAAGAAATGAATCTGATCATATCTTGTAATGCATTGGCTGGAATTACCACTCCTCAAAACATCAATATAGAAGGACATATCAAGAAGAAAAAGGTAATAGTGTTGATTGATTGAGGAAGTAGCCAAAATTCATTGTAAGATAGCAAAAGAATTGAATTGCTTCCTATATCTAGCACCAAAGTGTCAAGTGATGGTTGCAAATGGAGGAACGATAAATTGCTCTAGAAAGTGCCATAATATCAAGCTATCCATGGGAGAATATGTATTGAATATCCTATTGCTTTCCATTGCATTGGGAGGTGCTGATGTTGTACTAGGAGTCCAATGGCTACAATCCTTGGATACAATAGCTTTTAACTTTCAAGAACTTTTCATGAAATTTTATGCTGAAGGAAAGGAATTCAAATTAAGGGGTATTGCAGGGAAAGCGGGAAAGATATTAAGCTCTAATGGTATGACAAAGCTTCTAAAAAAGGAACAACGAGGTGTAATTGCACAATTATGTTCGCTAAATGTTTCCACATCAAAATCATCTATTTCTCCACATCTCCAAAAAGCCTTGGACTATCATTCCAAGTTATTTGAGACTCCCAAAGGTCTCCCACCTATTCATGATCATGATCATGCTATTCATTTGATTCCAGGAAGTGTTCCTCCAAACATCAAGCCATATAGATATCCCTATCCCCAAAAGAGTGAAAATGAATGTATGGTTGTAGAAATTCTTGAGGCTAGTATAATTCAACCTAGCCAAAGTTCTTTCTCTGCTCTAGTAGTATTGGTGCACAAGAAGGATGGATCATGGTGCATGTGTTCAAATTATAGGGAGCTCAACAAGCTCACTATTAAAGATAAGTTTCCCATTCCTGTCATTGATCAATTATTGGATGATTTGCATGGATCACTTTACTTCACCAAGTTAGATCTTCGTTCAGGATATCATCAAATCAAAATGAAGACTCAAGACATTCTGAAAATAGCATTTAGAACTCATGAGGGTCACTATGAGTTTTTGGTCATGCCTTTTGGCCTTACCAATGCACCTTCTACATTTCAAGGTTCGATGAATTCCATTTTCAAACCATTCCTTAGAAAATGTGTGTTAATATTTTTTGATGATATACTAATCTACAGCATGTCTTGGAAGGATCATGTTGAACGCGTTGATAGGGTGCTACAACTATTGGAGGAGAAACAATTATATGCAAAAAGATCCAAATGTTTCTTCGGAGTACAAGAGGTGGAATATCTGGGTCATATTGTATCTCATGAAGGAGTTAAGGTAGATCCTCGCAAAATTAAAGCCATTAAAGAATGGGAAATCCCCACATCCATAAAGCATTTGTGAGGATTTCTTGGGTTGACAGGGTATTATCGCAAATTTCTTAAGAATTATGGGAAACTAGTAGCACCTCTAACAACATTGTTGAAGAAAGATGCATTTTCATGGACTCCAGAAGAAACAAAGGCCTTCGAACATCTTAAAGAGGAAATGTGCCAAGAAATCATCTTAGCTACACTAGACTTCACAAAAATCTTTATTATGGAATGTGATGCTTCCATAAATGGAATTGGTGTTGTTTTAATGCAAGATGAAAGACCCATTGCTTTTGAAAGTCGTGCAATCAAGAGAAAGTGTTTACACAAAGCTAATTATGAGAAGGAAATGTCAGCAATACTACATGCACTTAAGAAATGGTGACCCTACCTAATGGGAAGACACTTCAAGGTAAAAAAGAATCATGATAGCCTTAAATACTTTTTAGACCAGAGATTATCCTCTAAAGAACAACAAAAATAGGTCACAAAGATGTTGGATTATGACTTTGAAATCATATACAAAAAAGGGAAGCAAAATGTTGTGGCAGATGCACTCTCAAGAAAGGATGAGGATGTGGAAGCATTATTGTGTTCCATTTCTATTATCCAACCAGATTGGATAAACGAAGCAAGGGAGGAATGGAAGAATGACGAAGAAGTGTGGGCACTTATTCGAAAGTTACAACAATATTCCAGCACATCTGATACATTTAGCTGGAAAAATGATTTGTTATTGTACAAAGATATCTTATACCTATGTAAGAATTCACAACTCAAACAAAATATTCTTATGGAATTGCACACTTCTCCCTTAGGAGGGCACTCAGGATTTTTAAAAACTTACCACAGGGTTACGAAGGAATTTTTTTGGGATGGCCTTAAATCAGATATTCAAAAGTTTGTGGTGGAATGTTTGGTTTGCCAACAAAATAAAGTTGAAACAATTAAGACACCGGGTCTATTACAACCTTTATCCATTCCAAGCCAACATTGGGAGGAGGTTTCAATGGATTTTATCACAGGTTTACCCAAGTCTGAGGGAAAGAGTGTCATCATGGTGGTAGTTGACAGACTTACCAAGTATGCACACTTTTGTGCATTATCACATACATTTAAAGCCAGTACAGTTTCTAAGGCATTTATGGAAACAATTCAAAAGCTACATGGAAACCCAAAGATTATTATAAGTGACAGATCCATTTTTACTAGAAATGTTTGGACAATTTTTTTTTTTGTCTTGGCACTCAGTTAGCTCATAGATCATCTTATCATCCTCAATCTAATCGGCAAACTGAGATAGTAAACAAATGTTTGGAAGGATATCTCTGTTGCTTTGTATCTGATAAACAGACACAATGGGTCAAATGGTTGCCTCTGGCTGAATGGTGGTATAACACTTCCTTCCATATTGGAACAAAAAGGACCCCATTTATGGCACTTTATGGATATCAGCCACCATCCATCACATCATATTTAAGAGAAAATTCTAAGGTTCAAGCAGTGGAACATCACATCAAGCATCAACAACAAGTTCTCCAACTCTTAAAGG
>APFE030890779.1:31564-56248 GCA_000404065.3 Pinus taeda | reverse complement strand
CATTCCAAGCCAATGTTGGGAGGAGGTTTCAATGGATTTTATCACAGGTTTACCCAAGTCTGAGGGAAAGAGTGTCATCATGGTGGTAGTTGACATACTTACCAAGTATGCACACTTTTGTGCATTATCACATCCATTTAAAGCCAATACAGTTTCTACTGCATTTATGGAAACAATTCAAAAGCGACATGGAAACCCAAATATTATTGTAAGTGACAGAGATCCCATTTTCACTGGAAATTTTTGGACAGAATTATTTTCTTGTCTCGGTAATCAATTAGCTCATAGCTCATCTTATCATCCTCAATCTGATGGGCAAAGTGAGATAGTAAACAAATGTTTGGAAGGATATCTTCATTGCTTTGTATCTGATAAACATACACAATGGGTCAAATCGTGCCTTTGGTTGAATGGTAGTATAACACTTCCTTCCATATAGCAACAAAAATGACCCCATTTATGGCACTTTATGGATATCAGCCACCATCCATCACATCATATTTAATAGAAAATTCTAAGGTTTAAGCAGTGTAACATCACATCGATCATCAACAACGAGTCCTCCAACTCTTAAAGGACAACCTCATGTTGGCGCAGAATATAATGGAATAAAAAGCAGATCAACATCGTAGCAAAAGAAATTTTGATGTAGGTGATTGGGTATTCCTACAGATACAACCATATAAACAAATGTCCCTCAAGCAAGCTAAGAAGGATAATAAATTATCACCAAAGTATTATGGTCCATACAAGGTGTTACAGAAGATTGGTACTATGGCATACAAATTGGAGTTTCCTATAGCTTCTCGATTGCACCTAGTTTTACATGTTTCATGTTTAAAGAAGGTTATATGTGACAAGCTCCCAGTTCAAACAATATATCCAGAACTTGACGAGGAAGGAAAAATTATATTGGAACCGGAAGCAGTCATAGAAACAAGAACTCGACAGCTATGAAATCGATCAATTTCAGAGTATCTTATCAAGTGGAAGAACTTATCTGCTGAAGGTTCCTCATGGGAGGATGAGAATTTTATACAGAAGCATCCAAGACTACTCAAGCGTTGAGGACCACACTTTTTTGAAGGAGAGGGGCATGTTGGGTCCCTATAATACTAGTGATTACCCCATTACTGTTGTACTTGCATCCCTTATTAATATTGTTGTGCCCCTATTGTCCCCATATTGTTATTACTATGCCCCATAGAATCCCTCTATTGTTATTTTTGTGGCTTTATATTATTATTGTTAGGTCAGTTGGGTTATATTGTGACTCCTTAGACTCCTATATATAGAAAGGAGGTTTTGTCATTCGTATCATCCAAGAATTGTTGATTTGTGTAATGTAAACGAGGTTTCCCCCTCAGAGAGGTCGAATTCTAGGGTGTTAAACTATCTTTTCTATCTTTCTGTGAGCTGGTCTCATAACAGAACTACACATTGCAGAGTTCAGGCATCTAAGGGGTTGCCTGAGGCTTGATACTACCAAATGAATAGTCCAACCTGGGGAGTGACTGAGAGAGACTGTGCAATATGTAGTCTCAGTGGCCAAGAGACAAACTGATCCCTTGAACTATGCAATGTGTAGTTGGGTCAGTTTGTACTGTGCACTACATAGTCTCAGAGGCCAAGCCTCATCTTGTTCTTCTGAATTGTGCAATGCCTAGCTCGACACTATAACCATCCAAGGGAAAATGTGGATATGCTCATTGCAAGTGTGGGAAACAAGAAGATCTAACTGATGATATGATTTTGAGTTCACATCTAACTAAGTTTGGATGAATCAATGTAATTCTACTGTAGAAACTTAACAAATGGGATGAAAAAGAAACGTATGAGGAGAGTCACCATAACGACGATTGTCAGTGTGCAAAATTAAGAAAATGAATGCAACACTTATGAAAGGCAAATGAAAAACTGAAACAAAACTTGTACAAGATAATAAAAGTTAAAATGTGAGAAACCATGAAGACAAATAAGAAAAACAACACTAATAGAAGTGAAACGATAAAAAACGATAGAAAAGTTGGAAAAAGAGAAAAAATTGAAACTCACCTAGAAAAGAGACGACAACTCCACTGAATCTTCCTTGATCTCCTCATGAATGCTAGAGCTCCAACATTGAATGCAAAATGATCTCTAAAGGCATTTATTAAATAGATTTGAGAAAAATAGGGTTTATGACATCTATGCCTAAAATCAAGGAAAAAGTGACACTTGGTAGAAATTTCTCAAAACATGGTGTGTGCCGCCTTCAGGAAAATAATGTTGAATCCCTACTTTCTAGGGATTCATTTTTTTTTCTTTTTTTTTTCGAGAAAAATGTCCATGCACATTGTTGGAAAATATTGCATAATTATGGGGAACTTTGTAACTTTTCGGCTTAGTGAACTACGAAGTTTATGAGCTGAGTGGTGGATTGCATAGTTTCTAGGCTTAGTGTTGGGTTGCCTTCCATGACTGCATAGTTTTTGAGCTCAAGGAAGAACTTCAAGTTTGGATTGCACAATTCCAATCATTAAGGCTCACTTGCCCTCATGGATTGTAGAGTTTCTCGAGGCAAGTCCATAACTATTGTAAGGCCAAGTGAGGAGGTTAGTTTGTCACTTAGAAAGATCATCTAAGTGTAAAAACATGAAAACATAAGCATAGATGAAAGGGATAAATCTTGATCAGAACATGAATACTTGACAACATTCAAAGGTAGGCTCATGTCAACAGAAAGTAAGGCTCCAAAATCAAAGCATAAGAGAAAATTAGAGGGTCGTTGTAGCCGCTACAACACTTGGAGTCACACTAGTATAACTTCAGCTATTTGTATGGTCTTCTCTCATGAAAAATAGTTATAAATCTTTATGAGGTATTGTTCAATTCATTGATTACCATATCTTTTTCATGTTTCTAATGTTAAATATATAGTCCCTACTATTCTCTTCATCAGTGGCACACTAAACCAAGCCATGTCAAACTAAGTTCTTTCAATTAGGGATGAAGATTATATAGATGCACAAGTGAAAAGAAATGTGAGAGTATTACTTTTCATCTCTTGTGTTACTCTGATGCCAACAGACTTGGATAGAACCTTGATGGTGTCACCTTAGTAACACAAACATTACTTCTCCCCCAGTGAGCCTCGACCTAGCGAATTGACTTGCTTCATCTCTTTGTGCAGGAATCTTTTCTCTTCTTTCGCCTTTATTTTATTTTTTTCATTTTGTTCATAGAACTATCCTTAGGCACTTATTTATTTAACAATGTGGAAGAGGGATCTCGACATATTGAGAGTGGAAGAGGTTGTACCTTCACATAAGGATATTTGTTTATACCTATGACACACATATTAAGGTTTTCATCCCCTACTTAACCTAATCAAATTAACTCAAAACAAATGCGATTAGAGTTGGAAATACTAGTTAAAGGTTCAAGCATCATGATTCCACCATGGTTTTCTCTAAAAGGAACATATTTTCCATCAAAATATCATTCACTAAAAGAATGTGAGACAAATACAAAGAGAGGGAATAAATAGATAACCAAGCGTTGATAGTAGCACAACTTCCTCATGAACTTCAACTTGCTTGTTTTAGAAACCAAACATAGTTTCATGGGGAAGATATCCTAGAATGAAATAAAACAAATAAAAAAAAAATTGGAGTGAAAATTAAATCACAACAAACAAAACAAGTCAAAAAAACAAAGAAAAAAAACAACTACTCCTACTCCTAACCTAATCAGAGAATAGGCTAAACTTATGCGAAATGAAACTTCCAGTGTAGCCACGAGCCCATTGGCTAGCCTATGTAAGAGAGGGAATTCATATCCAGAAATATATTCAATAATAAACATAAACAAAAGATATAAGATAATACATACCAAAACGTTCAAAAATTGAAAATGCAACATGCAATATAGAAAAGTATGAAAGAAACATGCATAGAACACAATTTGTGGATGCATTACAGTGTTTAGACCCACTGCAACTTGAAGATATGAAACAATAAACATTCGAACTATGGAAATAAGCGAACATAAAGAAAGAAGAAAACTTTAATTTTTACGTTCAAAATTTGAAAATGCAATATAGAAAAGTATGAAAGAAACATGCATAGAACACAGTTTGTGGATGCATTACAGTGTTTAGACACACTGCAACTTGAAGATATGAAACAATAAACATTCGAACTATGGAAATAGGCGAACATAAAGAAAGAAGAAAACTTTAATTTTTGTAACCGTGCCGCCATGTATGACTCCTCCAATGAGCGATAGGATCATGTAACGCAAATGGGGATGTGAAAATAAAATATTTTAAGTTTGTCAAATTGTTCGCTCAAGACTTCCTGGATAGGGGTGAGAAACATAGTAGTAAGCCTAATGCGTGGAGGATGATGCAAGACACTTGGCTGATGATGTAGGGGCCGAAAAACCCGACCTCTCACTCTTCGTACAAAGGATGTTAATGTTGGGTGTGTGAACCATCCATGAACCTTGATGGGAGAGGAAGGGGATGAGTGGTGTGGGTATTTGCAAGGTGCCGAACATATGCTTTGGCAAATGTTGTCGCTATTGTGGTGAGTTTATGGTCGAGATTGGAGTTAGGGTTGTAGAGAGCACACTTGTGTTTGGCATCTTTAAAGACTTTAACATTTAGTCATGACAGTGGAGAAGCTGGAGTTATGGATAGTGCAGTTTGAGGAGCATTTCCAATGTTGGTTATGCCCTCTTTTTCTTTGAGAGATTGCTCTCAAAAATCTTATCTCTGACTCATCCTGGTTAGAGTTGTTTTACTTGTTTTACATGTTTTCTGGTGCTTTTGACCTCTGAAGTTGTAGAATGCGTCTCTAGCTTTTCTTTTGTTTCTTTGGTGAGGCTGCCTGCATTTTGAAACAGATGTACTCCTTTTTCTCCAACAATGTATCATAACAAAGGTTTGAAGAAAGGAGAAACCACATTAATCTTGTAGCCTCCATTTCTCCAACATTGTATCATAGCAAAGCTTTAAGGAGGCCTGAAAATCACACCATTGCAACTAATCAAATTCTATTACATCTATTGGATGAATTTTTGTGACTACTATTGCACTTTTGGCATTGTTACAATACTCCAGGCATCGTTTTACAAAAGCGTCACAATTCTGGACTTACATTCTCTGTTTCGTATTGGAATAGCTCATAAAATTGGCATCATATTACTGTGAAATTATAGAGTCTCTCTACTCAGGTCTTGTGGCTCGAATGATATCATAGGCGCTTTGCATGTTCAAATTTAAGGCTTGAATTGACTCACATTTAATTTCTTTGTGGCTCGTTATCATTAGTATGGCTTGCTTCACAGCTTACTGTGGCTGGATACTAAAAGCTCCCATTCATGGCTAAATGTTAAAGACTTTTTTGACTTCCGTATAGCCTCCCATGGTTACAAAATATGTGGCTAAATGTTAGAGACTTTTTTGACTTTCGTATAGCCTCAAATGGTTACATAATATGTGGCATCAAAATTTATATACATTTGTTCACATAAACTAGTGTAGCTCGCACATCGTTCGTATCTCTATGGAATGAGATTATTACATTAGAGTGGATCAACTAATTTATCTGAGATTCACTGTTTTGTATTGGCTCGCACTATTTCTGTGGCTCGTGATCTTCTCGTGAGGGCTTGAATTTCATGCCACAATCTGCGTATCATATTAAAGTGGCATCGTGGCATCTGATTCAATGTATCTGAGGCAATAATATCTGGAGTAGACCAAGACCTATGGAAGGAGTTGGTAAGATTGGTTGCAGGACATAACTTGTCTGATTATAAAATTGGTTACATACATTGAAGACCAGTGAGATCCTATGAAAAAACCGGGCGAGTTTTACGTTGTCCACATAATGGTGACCAAAGCCTCTCTTCGAAAGAAATGATGTGTTGTCTGTAACTACAATGTTTTGTTAATGATAAAGTGAATGCGGATAGTAATAATACATAAACTATTAGGAGTTGGATTGGATGAGTTTGCTGAAGATATTTTGACCTATATGTGACGTCGTTCCACTTGGACCAGAACCATATCTGAATTGCACTGTTAGTGTTCTGATTAAGCACTAAAATTTCATAAAGAAGAACCAATTCTCTGCATGTGTGTTTTGGTTCTCGACTCGATTAAGCACTAAAATTTCATAAAGAAGAACCAATTCTCTGCATGTGTGTTTTGGTTCTCGACTCGAACGAAGGTCATGTGATTGGTTGCAAAGGAAGGTTGGTGGCGAAGAAAGGTCTTTTGACTATGAATGGAGGTATAATGATATGGGTTGGGCTCTTATTTTGGATCATGATTACAATGAAATTTAGCCGTGGGTTTACTATTTTAATTCACATTATGAATAACAACGATTTCAATTGAAAGTTCAAGGGCATTGCGATAGTCTAGACTCATGGTTACGAATTTGCTGCCACCTCATTTGAAATTCTAGAGTTACAATTCGTTGCTCCATGGGCATGGTTCCTTGACTATGGGTGAATAACAAGAGAAGTGTAGCATGGAAATTTATACATATATATATTTCAAGACCTTGAAGGCATTCTTCCAGAAGTTTGAATGAGGTCCCGGTAATCATAGAAGACAAAGGTACTTAGCCTTTGCATATGAGGTATGTCTATGGTATCCCTAGGGTTTTGAAGCTAACACTATACTTGACAGGTTTTGCAATTTGTTTATGGTACATCTTGATGACTATAAAATTGCTAGGTTTTGTAGATTTGTGTAGTCTTGAAGATCATTGTGATGACATATTGCAAAATCATAAGAAGAAGCTCGAAGGAAAGCTTGCTTGATGATATAGTTGCCTCATTTGAAAGCACATGGTTTAGAAGAACATTGATTTTTGGAAAGATGATGTGACTCATTGATGAATATGAAGTGAAGCATAATATGATATTTTTACAAGAGGCTTTCATAATGAGGTAATTATTATATTGATGTTTTGGTATTGGTAATTTGGTTGGTACTTGGTTTGTCTACCTAGAAGAATGTTGCAGATATGCATAATGACAATTCAGGCAAGTACAACATTTTTTTTAAACTAAATTCATTGAATACATGAATTGAGTGGAAGGCTTTGGTAATCCTTAGAGGATTGTGTGGCCAAGATGTTTACATCATCTTGGGATTGAAAGGTATCAATACAAAAAGATAACCTAATGTTTATTTTTCAATGCATTGAATATCACATTCATGATTAGAGGGAGCTATGATGATCTCTTCTTTGATTAGATCAATATAATTCCTTTGTTGATGATGACTGGAGAAAAGTGATATGAAAGGTTAATGGCTTGAATCTTGCCATAAAGTGAATAAAGTTTGGCTCCATTACAAAAGTATCAATATGGTGAGATGCAAAGGAAAGAAGGAGCCATGAAACTACTTGAAGATATCCTTGAAGAACTAGTGGCTCGTGTATTGATGAAGACAGGCTAAAGGTTATGACTTCCCAATTGAAAGGAAGTAAGGAGATCCTCTCTCGTTGAAAGGGAGTGATGTTTTACATCATATTGAGGATAGAGAATCCAAGACACTAAGTAGTCTTGTGGACCAACACTCTTTGAGGATTGAACATGTATCCAAGATAAGAGTGGTCGAACACGAACTTATATTTTTTGAGGATAAAAATTCCAAGATAAGAATAGTCCTAAAAGGACATACCTAGAAAACATTCATATTGGTATGTGCCTTAAGAGGTGATGGATGTCTCACATAAAGCCTCCCAAAACTATTCTTTGATATAAGTAGAGCTTATTAGTTAAAGGCCTTGTTATGTTGACAATGTTGGTTATAATGTTGATGCTTGAGAATGGCTTGTCAATTTGACTCTTCTTATGAGAAATTTTAAGTTTGAGAATATCCTTGTACGAGTTGTACAATTATGAATACCTCCCTATTTAAGAGTGAATGTTCCAAAATCTAACTAAGTTCATTCTTCATAATTGTATCACAATGCATCTTATAAAAATAAAAAGAAGAAACATAAATTTGTTATTATTGCTTTTCTAGACAAGGCATGCATTTCATGCCCTACGTTTATTGAGTCAATGAGACCATTTGTCTTGAGTCAAAATCCTAATTGGATTATTTGTAGAAAGAAAAGAAAATATTTAAATTTTTCAAATTGTACCCTATATACCAGGTCAACCCTCCTCTTGATCAAGTGGGCCTTCTCGAAGGATGTGAATTTTTAGACACACAAATCATTATATATTGTCTAATGTGCTCATCCTTTTGGACATCAATTTTGTATGCTTCTGTGAAAAGACATGTGAAGTTTACAAAAGATAGTTAAGCAAATTTTTCTTTGGAATGGGCATGAAAGGAATCTGAACCCTTTGAAGAAGAGAATGCAAGTTCTCTTCTAAACTATTGAAGGAGTGATGAAGATTATTAATTGAAAAAAATAATGGAAGAATGGAGGGTTGACTTGGTGTTTGAAGGGATATTGACCTTGGTCTTGGGTCTTGGATTTCTCACAAATTCTATGACAAGAAGAGTTTTTATGGGTTTTCCCTTTGGATGGGTTTTTCTCTTGCTTGGATCCTATATCACGTGTCTATTATTTTATGTGATCCTCATCATTATGGTTTTGATAATTTTTGGCGAAGAAACATAACAAATAGTAATGAAATAGATAATCATGTTTAGAAGCAATTATTAAAGAAAGGAGAAATAGCATTAATCTTATAGCCTCCCTATTTCTCCAACATTCCATACCACAAGCCCAATTGAAATATGGCCACCAAGCCCATTGCTTGCATTATATCTTTCCATGAAGCAGTTAGATACAACAAGCTTCCAATCATTGTGTTGATGGTGCTACACTCACCAACATTGAGGGGATCTCCCCAATATGAAGTCCCAATGAGACCTCACACCATTTGGACTAGGAGTCCCAACAATGGGGTGTTAATGATATGCCTTGGTTTCAAATACACATAGAGTGGTCTGCGGTGTCATTATTGAGAACAAGTTCGTGTGACCCTACGAAGAGTCAAGTGCGATGCATGGAGCTTCCAACACATGAAGGGAAAAGAAGTGGGCACCTTAGAAGCATGTAATAGTACGCAGCTTGAAATAAACACACAAGCATAATGACATCACAAGATAAAAGATTCATACAGTTAACAGTGATGAATTAATACAACAACATGAATTCAACAAGATTCATAGAAATGATAACGAAATAGTTCATAAGCATAAGTGTAATTTAAATAGCATACATTGCAAATACAACAATAATAGTCCTACTATATTCACAACATATGCATGAAAGTGTATCGGCTCTCATCTTTTATTAAAAGTGAAAGTTCCAATCATACATACACAATTGACGAAAGACTAGCCCCAATCCATAGAAGTATACTCCATCTATGCTACGAAGAAGCCAAGGCTCTCACAAAACTCCCAAGATCTTTCTAAGCCTAAGCCTAGCCAAAAGCTTGGCTCCCAAAATCCCTTTACATGATTTATGAGGTTCTATTTATAACAAGAAGGGGTGACTCTCCAAATCCCCTTTGTGACCTTTGGACTACCCTCATGACTCTTCAACTTATTTATAAAATAACTCATTACATTACATCATGACTATTCACATTCCAATATTGACACTTGGAATTCCACTTTACAATTAATTACAAATAATATTACATTTTACACTCATACCGATATAATAAAAAATAGGGTAGAAACAACTGGGAAACTTAACAAGACAAAACATTATGATTCTTAAGTTTGTGGAAACTCTAGCTCAAAAACTTCCACTTGATGTGTCTATGTCACGGATTGGTTCCAAGCTTGGTATTGTGTGATGACATACCCAAACTGTGTTATGGTGTCTGGATGGAACTATACTCTAGCCTCCATGGCATCTAGGTACAAGGTTTTGGAACCAGTTTCTACTTCCTTCCGTAGCATGATCAACATGGCCCGCACTTGGACAGGACAACCAATGTAGCTATGTGTGTTATGTCTATTCACCTCAAAGTCCTCCTCGGTGGAAATTTGTCTCAGCTTCTCCAAGTATTTCTCTACCTCCTTTTTGACTTGGTTTCTTGCTTTTGCTTCAGTGAGTGATCCAATTGATGGGATCTTGTTGGTCTTCACCAAGCAATCAAGAGTATTGTAGATCAGTGCATACGAGGCCTAAATTTTAAAAATAAATGAGGTGATTTTTTTTGCTATTCTGGATCAATATCCACACTCTTACTTTCTCCATATCCTCCAATGGCTTCATCTTCTTACCCAAGTCAAGAGGTTCCTCTTTTTATCACATTGTCCATTCATGCATGACAACGATTGCACCTTGCATATTTTGGGGAATATTGACAAAGTATTTACACTAGTATTGCAAGCCAAGCACATGGAAAATGCCTTATGCATGGTAACAATCTCCTCATAGAGATCCCACATGGTCTCTCCAAGCATTGATACATCATGAAGTGTATATCTCTTCATTTCCTCCAAGTGGACCTGTGCAAAAGTTGAATTCTGAGTTGCTGCGCGGAGTTGTTCAACCTCTTGCCTCGCAACCTACAATTGGTTTCCCAATTTACTATTCTTGGCCATCAAACACTGATTTTTCAATTTTTTTGCACCTTTGAAGGCCAATGTGGTCAAGCAAATGGCTTTGGGATTTCTCCTAGTATCAGCCACAATTACCCTTTCTCTCATAAAAGCAGGAGATGTGAGATCATATGGGAAATTATTCTTATGCGCTTTTATAATATTGTTTTGGAGTTGACGATACAATAGATTGTATGTGTCCATAACTAGATCATCGATAAGAGGAATAACTTCCTCTTCCTTGGCTAGAGCTAACTCTACTGCCAAAAGTCATGGAGACTGAATAGTAACATGTTGTGTGCTAGGCATTAGGTCAACACACTAATTCTACAGTTCTCGTTCTCGCCCAGTATCATCGATCTCTATCATTTGTTCAATCTCCTAAGCAATCTCTTGATCCTACATCTATCTTCCCTCCTCCTCTATTGTTTTTCAGTTCTTGTCTTTCTCATCGTCTTATTTCTGTGTTGTTTCTTCTACTATTGCGTGTTGCCTTTCTTCCTCTTCCTAGTTTTGGTTCTCTTATTTTTGGTGCTTATTATTTTCTTTCCTCCAATCTCCTCCTTTGCTCTTGCCTCTTCTTATGTTCTCCTCTCTTAATTATTTATTTCCTCATTTCTTGAATTACTAAAGCTGCTTTCATAACAACTACATCCACTTTCATTGATGGCTTCTTTCTCCCCCTGCATTGTGAGAAACCTTTCTCTTTCCTTTATCCTACATAGGGTTTCTCCCTTCTACTGTCACTACTTCTAGAGTTGATGTCTTCTGTGGAGTGACCTGTGAAGTTCCTGCACAACTAACTATGTCACAAGTCTTATATGCATTATAGCAATTCTTCTATGGATCCTCCTCGTGTCAATGAAATTTCTCACTGAGCCACTGAAAGTGAGTTCTCTCATAATGGTTCTTGAAAATACCATGGGGATCATATGATTAAAGTCTCAAGTACTAAATGGAAACTTCTCTATCACCTTTCTGTCAGTATCTTTGACCTTTAAGTTCTTCATCTTGTACAATCCAATTTCGATAGGAATAGTTGGCCAAGGTGCTTTCTTTTTCTTGTGCAAAGAAGCTGATAACCATGTGGCGAGATGATATGACACTTCTTCCATGATGATCCTTTTAGTGGCATACCTTGGAAAAACATGTGGCAACTTCTCCCCACTGAATACTCTATGGAAGGTGCCACCTAATGAGGAAAACCAATCTACAATCTCCCATATTGCTTCCATTTCCACAAGAGACATGAAAGGTTGTTTGTTCTCAAATATCATCATGTATAGTGGGACAGGGAAGTGGTTAGTTAGCTTCTCCATAACCCCTTGATGGTTGTAATCCGAGAGAAAATTGCAGTATATTTTAATGGCAAGTTCTCAGGGTGATGAAGCCCTGCTCATACCAAGGAATGTGTTATGTGCACAAATTGCATCCAGTAAATATTCAGACATATAGAATATTTCTTGCTCACCCTTGGTAGGATTGAGGGTGTTAACTACACGGATCCTAGATTGTTGAGCCAACAAATCTAACTAGCTAAGTAGTTTCCCATTGTTTACTACCTGGTTTAGAAGGATTGCCCACCCATCTAGAAAGGGATTTATGTTGTGTTGATCATGGATTCTACAAGCTAAGATGATAAATAACTGATAAGCCCTCCTAAGAGACCTTGTCTTGTATGTGTCAGTGGGTGTCTATCAAAACTTTAATGTCTCCTTCACCCATCTCTTAATAACATCCTTCATGACCAAATAGTTGTTGGTGGCATAAAAGAGTGAATCCATGCATGCTTTTAGCTCAAGAAAATGGTACGTGCATTGATAATCTACTACCAAAAAAGTAGCAAGCCTCCATCCATTGGTACTGCTCAGATTCATGGTCTTCACACCAATATGTGAGATAATCCAGATGATGGCATCTACACATAGGAAGGCTAGATATCTACATGCAACCCTGTGTAGCCATGATCTCTAGACATTAATGTATACCTGTCAGTCCTTGAGATCTACTGTGAAGTATTTTACTGAAAAGGCTTGATTAACTTTCTACCATGTAAGATGTGAGTCATTGTCTACATATAGTTGAGTGTCCAAGTATACTAGCAAGTTTACTGGTGTTTTCTCAATTGCTTCCCTGTTACTACTCTTAGTGGCATCTTTTCAAGAAATTATCTTGGGTTCCATGGTAATAGTGAATGATGGAGAGAAATTCTCAACAACTCTGGTACTTGTGGGAATTGCACATTGCGCAGTCCCAACATCTAAGGGGTAGCCTCATGCATGACACTACAAAATGTGTAGTCCAACCTGGTCAGTGACTGGGACAGACTATGGAATGTGTAGTCTCAGTGGACAAGAGACAAAATGGCCCCTCAAACTATGCAATGCACAATTGGGTCAGTCTGTACTACGCAGTGCATAGTCTCAGAGGACAAGCCTTAACTCGTGCTTTTGAATTGTGCAATGTCTAGTTGGACACTGTAACTGTCCAAGCGAAAATGTGGATATGCTCGTTGCAAGTGTGAGAAACAAGCAGATCTAAGTGATGATGTGATTTTTAGTTCACATCTAATTAAGTTTAGCTGAATCAATGTAATTCTATTGTATAAACTTAACAAATGGTAGGGAAAACAAATGTGTGAGGAGAGTCACCACAATGACGATCGTCAGTGTGCAAAAATAAGAAAATGAATGGGACAATTATGAAAGGCAAACGGAAAACTAAAACAAAGCTTGTGCAAGCTAATAAAAGTTAAAATTCCAGAAACAACAAAGAGAAACAAGCAAAAAAGTACTAATAGAAGCAAAATGATAAAAAAAGACAGAAAAGGCAAAAAAAGAAAAAAAGGTGAAACACACCCGTGAAAGAGACGAAAACTCCACCGAATCTTCCTTGATCTCCTCAGGAATGCTAGAGCTCTAAGATCAAATGTAAAAATGATCTCCAGAGGCGTCTATTAAATAGATTTGAGAAAATTATGTTTTATCACATCTATGCCTAGAATCAAGGAAAAAGTGACACTTGACAGAAATTTCTCAAAACATGGTTTGTGCCACGTTTGGGAAATTAATGATGAATCCGTAATTTCTAGGGATTGATTTTTTTTTTTTTTTTTGCTTTTTTCTTTTTCGATAAACTTTCCATGCACATTGTTAGGAAATATTGTGTAATTATGGGGAACTTTGTAACTTTTCGGCTGAGTGAACTACGTAGTTTATGAGCTAAGTGATGTATTGCACAGTTTCTAGTCTTAGTATTGGGCTTCATTCCATGACTGCACAGGTTTTGAGCTCAAGGAAGAACTTCCAATCTGGGTTGCACAATTCCAATCATCAAGACTCACTTGCCCTCATGGGTTGCACAGTTTCTAGAGGTAAGCCTATAACTATTGTAAGGCCAATTCAAGAGGTTAGATTGTGACTTACAAATATCATCTAAGTGTAAAAAAAAGAAAATTGTTGGGCATGGGATCCATCACAACATGTTTTTGGGGCTCAAAGCCCAAGTTTTGGTCAAGTATATTGTAAGACTCCGCAAATTGTGGGCGCGGAGCGCGAAGTCTAGGATGAGTCATAGGGTTGTCCGCCCTAAAATATTGTAAGTTAATGTAAATTTGTGTTGGCTTACCCATGGTCCGCAGACCATGGGATTATATAAATAGAGTGAGGCTCTAACTGTAAATATAGTGAAGAAGAGAGAGAGAATAGTGAAGGCATGCTTCGAGATTAGAGTTGGATTTGAAGGGTACTGGGTCGTAGTAGTAGTAAGAGGCTATGTAGTTAAGTGCCCAAAGGCCTAGTAGTGTTTGTAGCTAAGTGCGCATAGCCCTGCGACTAAGTGCACAGGGCAGGGTCAAGTCTATAATTTCGATTGAAAGCTAATAAACAGAAGTTTACTCTGTGCATCTATTCTTGAATCAGTATTTTGTTGTTGTGCACTAATTTTACTCTGTCTATTTACTGCACGCAATTGGATAAATACTTGTATGAATGCTTATATATAAAAATAATCTAAGTAATCAATTAACAATGCATAATTAAGAAAGCCTTTGGTAAATAACACGGGTCGCATTGTGGCTAGGACCGAGTGAAGAGAGTATCACAGGGTGCGAGGTGCTTGCTGGTGCGCATAGCACAGCAAGTGCAAAGGTTGGACCGCGTACAATTCCATCATATCGTACATCCCTAGGGTGTGGAAACCTAGTTCTAACACCCTCCCATACTACTTCAGGTGAGACCTCAGTCTGCGCTCCACAGATTGTAACCGAAAGGGCTAGTAGTATTGGGATTTGCTTGGCTAAGTCACTTTTGAACCTAGGTTAGGCCCCATTAAGCCAATAAATGCTTCTGTTGCCGGGACCGGGATCTATGTAAGGGATGTCTGATGTTGTGCCACTCAAACCCAACAAAGAAGGAAAGAAGAGTGGCTGGACAAGAAGATTCATGAGTTAGTGACACAGGAAAACAAAACTCCATGAGTATCTATGGAATAGTGGTTGGAGAACTATGTGTATATGGAAATCCACGAAATTTTCTTTGCATCCTTTCCTTTTGAGCTGTATGAGTGGATCATGAAGTTAGCCGACAGCCAGGGAAGGTGTATGCTCGACAAACCAATAGTGCAGACTCCAGAATTAGTGCGTAGACTAGAAGCATCAGAAGATAAGATTGCGCGAGTTGTGGACCATTGGCTCCACCGGATAATAGGAGGATTTATCACTGAGTTTGTGGTAGACACGACCGTGAGCTACAGTGAGGTAGAATGACGTTTTCTCAAAGGACCACGAGGTAAATACATTAAATCTTTGAATACTTGGTTTAAGATGCTATTGTGTGAAAAAAGGGTTATGCAAATAAATTAATGTTTAGGACTATGCGGAGCGGAAAAATATACAAACGCAGTGAAGAATTGGAAAATAGTCCCTTAATTTCACCCTCATAGGAAAGTGATGATGAGCTCCCGAAGGTTTCTCCAAGAAGCATGGTCAGCTTGATAAGATAGAAAATTCCACGGTTACCACCTCCACCCACACCGCCACCTCTCTTACCCCATTCACCTCCATCTCCACCCACTCCACCTCCACCACCTCCATATTTAAATATGGCGAGCATGATCAAACTACCAATATTCAGAGGAGTAGGAAATAAAGATCTGAACAAATTCTGATTCATGGTAAGAGCAGTATGGGAAGCACAAGGTGTCACGGTTGACAACATTAAGAAGGCTACATTAGTGAGTGTGTTGTAGGATCTCATATTAACATGGTACATCAAGCACTATAATGACCACCAAAATGCAAGGATAGCAAAGATCCAGGCCATGTTGAATAGGGAATTTAGCAGGCCAAAGTTAGAAACATAATCAATCATCAGGTTTAAAGAGATTGCGATGCTCCCAAGAGAGACTCCCTATGATCTGGATCAATGGCTGACGAGTATGATCCTCGAAGCTAATATGACGTTGATGGATCGATAGCATCGTGTATGGTTTGTAGCATATTTGACACCGCACTTGAGGATGACGTTGTCACAATAGAAACTTTCCACCCAGGTCGAAGAATTGGAAATGGCAATGAGATTACATGAGACCCTGATACAAGACCCTAGGTTGGGAGTCCAACAAATCCATGCAAAACTACAGAATGTGTGTTTGGAAATGCAAAGTTTGAAGCAAGATAGGGCACCGTGGCTACAGGTGTGGGAGGAAGTATGGTGCATAAAATGCAAAGGCCAGGGCCACGAAAAAGATCATTGTCCACTATTCGTGAACTACTTGATAGGAAGAGGGCCCATGCCATTGAGACCAGAGGCACAGGTAGGGCCAAGCACGACACCTGCTTTATGGTGTGCGATCTATTATATAGTAGTGAAACACAGTATGGACAATCGTCATTTGTTGTAGAAGTTTACAAAAACACCTCAGCAATTGTTTTGTAATTTCTGTAGGTTGATAAGCCACAATGAGTGCACTTGCCCCAGTTACAAGCTAATGATGGATTGGACCCCTGCCTATAGGATGTAGACTGAAACCCGAGCCCTCGACCCTGATGCGGGGATGGTGCACGTTCGATTTGAGGGGTGCGGTCAAGGATGAGGTGGAATGGGACTAGGAAGGGGCCACGAACAACTAATTTGTTACAATTGCGGAGGGTCGGGGCACTACAGCCATGATTGTACCAACCTGGGAAGGATAGCACGTTCGTATTGTGCTTAGTTTGATCATGAAACAATAGACCATCCTATGTTGATCACGAGGATGTGTGAAAAAGGGGTATTCTAGACTCCTCTAACTTAGAATATACAAATGATGAGGTCTAAGCCACACGAAGAAGACCCGAATGTAAACATGATGCTCGAAAGCTATACGACCATGGGCGAGGATAAGGGGAAGCAGCCAAAGGACAGTATGTGGGTTCGCTGGGCTCCTACAAAGGAACCTAAGTTTGACTTAGAACATGCCAAGGAGATATTCATGGAAGCTAAGAAGAGCTTCACGGAGGCCTCCATTTTAGGTAGTAAGGACCAATGAGAACCAGGAATGGATCCTTCTATGCTCACTACCTCTCTGGAGACATGCATGAAATTGTTGCACGACAAAAAGGCAGTTAAGGGACTATAGGAGCTAATCACTAGGTTCGCAGGGTAAGGAGAGTTGCACGTAGTTCAGAAGCTGGGGAAGCACACATTACACACTGGAAGGGAAATTAGGCTAACTGCACAAGTTGGTGAGTATGAAATGGATCAAGTAATCCTAGATCTGGGTTCAGACGTGAATGTATTACTAAAGAAAACATGGGAATGCATGGGCAGACCCACACTACAATGGTCCCCTATTTAGTTACGAATGACGAACCAACAAAATATTTTGCCCATGGGAGATTTCAAGGGGTGATAGTTGATACTGAAGAAACAAGCATGTAGGAAGCTTTTTAAGTGATCAAGATTGTTGATGATAACAATCCCTATCCCGCACTACTAGGAATCGACTAGGCTACCGATATGAATGGAGTCATCAACCTGAAGAAGCACAAAATGATCTTTAAGAACAAGTCACTATGCATAGTAGTCCCACTAGACCCAGCCGAAGGAGCATGCTACACTGAACCAGTGTGCGACGATGATAGTGATGATGATCTTGATTGTATTTAGAAGATAACTAAGCAAGACTAGGATTGGGTGAATTCGATTGCAGATGGGAGAATCTCGTGGGAGCGCGAAAGCTCTTGCACTTTGGATTCAGCCGAAGAAATAGAGCAATGGCAGAATCGGCTACACGAAGTAACAACGCTAAATTGTAACATGATGATTAGATCACTACATTGCATGAAAACATAGGTAAGGGAGCTACCGATATATGATGGATTTTCAGCAGTGGATGAATTCCTAAGAAAATTTGAAAGCATAGTACTAGAGTAGCATCGGCTCGATGCGTTGAAATGGGCAGTACATGCAACACCTGCATGATGGTGGGGTACGCATCAAGGAAATTTTGAGGACTGGCACAGATACAAAAGGATGATGCGCATACCATTTGGGAAACTGAAATTATAGTTAGAAGACAAATATGATGGATGAGATGACCACGCACACACCTCACGAAATGGACCAAGGTCTACGGGGAAGAGCCACAACCTAAATGGGTACACTTATTCTACCATACCTTGGATGTCATACCCATGAACTAGTATACTGAGACAAAACTCTAACATGGTATGGGCGAATGGGATTTCTTGCGTGAGGGATTCTTGTTAACAATCACATTTGAAGACCGGCGATCAGATATTGTTGACGCTGCACTCCAAGCAGTAAAAGCTGCCATCTTCAAAATACCACAGGAGCCACAGGAAATTCTTCAGCCAGTATGGGTGACACAATTAAGCAGCACCCTTGAATGTTATAATGTGCAAGTGGAGGAAGATGATGAAGACCCATGAAATATTAATATTCCAAAAACATAAGTTTTTCACAAGGTTTGAGGACCATCAATTGAGGATCCCGACATCACCTCACCGCTAAAAACAAAGTAGGTAAACTTTGGCACAGAAGTGGAGCTGAAGTACATGATGCTTGGGGACTATTGAGATGATGCTACAGTAGATAAAGTCACTGAGTTACTCTGCGAAGACCAACATTTTTTTCCCAACCAAAATCATTGACTTAAAAGGGATCATTGGCGACCTAGGGATGATGTAGATCACTCTGAAACTGGAGGCAAAGCCAATTAAGCAACGGTGTTGCCGCTTGAATCCAAAATATAAAGAAAAGGTATGTGACAAATTAGACAAAATGCTCACATCCAGAATTATTGAACCAGTGGAAGAATCCGACTGGGTGAGTCCTATGGTAGTGCACAAGAAAAAATAGAAAGGAAAAATAAGAATATGTGCGACCTTAGGAAGCTTAACGACGCCTTTTTTCATGATCCATTCCCAACATCATTCATAGATGAAGTACTGGAGAATGTTGGTGGTCAGGAATCTTACTCATTCACAGATGGATTCTCAGGGTACCATCAGATCAAGATTGTGTCGGAATATAGGATTAAAACAACCTTCGCAATAGAATGGGGATGCTTCCAATACACCATTATGCCCTTTGGACTAAAGAACACGCCAACGATATTTTTGCGCATCGTGGTGGCTACATTCAAAGAATACATCCACAAATTCTTGGAGGTCTATCTCAATGATTGGATTGTCTTTGGATAAGTTAAACACCATGTAGAAAGCTTGCGTTTGATGCCGGATACTTGCCGCCGACACCAAATTGCGCTGAAAATTAAGAAGTGCGCTTTCCTCCTTCCTTTTGGAAACCTGCTAGGCCATGTGGTCTACAAACAAGGCCTAATGGTGGACCCCAAAAATATTGTTGTTATTCTAAATTTGAAAGCACCACGAAGTGTTAAACAATTGCATGCTACTCTAGGGAACACTGGTTACTATTGGAAGTTTATCAAGAGCTATGCCCAAATAACCGTGCCGATGGAGAAAATATTGAAGAAATATGCTACATATTGTTGGAATGATGATTGCATGCAAAGTTTGGATGTCCTCAAGGAGAAACTGGCATCCACTCCCATCCTAGTCTTTCCCAAATGGGACGTGGAATTTCATGTACATGTTGATGTGTCATGCATTGAACTGGGAGTTGTACTCATGCATGAAGGCATGGAGGGCGTGGATCACCCGATCATGTTCGCAAGTCAGAGACTGTCTAAAGCCGAAAAAAACTACTCTACTATTGAGTGTGAAGGGCTGGCGATGGTGTATGCGCTTCAAAAATACCGACACTATTTACTTGGTAAGCATTTCAAGATGTATACCGATCATTCCGTGCTGAAATACCTGGTGAAGAAGCCTGTGTTGGGGGGGCGCATATGTAGATGGCTTTTACTATTTCAAGAATATGACTTTGAAGTCATCATCAAGCTGGGACACCTAAATGCAGGACCAGATCACTTGTCATGAATTAAGACAGGCTAGGAGCCAACAAATTTGGAGGAGGGACTACCTAATGCACAACTCTTCACAACGCGCATTGTAGACGGCCATTTCAAAGATATAATCCATTTTCAAACCACAGGGACTACACTGAAGGAATACTCTTTCCAACAAAAGAAGGAACTAGCGGTGCATGCGGCGGACTTCTCTGTCATCATGGGGCACCTCTACAAAATGGGAAACAATGAGATATTGCAAAGATATTTAATTGAATTTAAACGAGGTTAGATCCTCATGGAAGCACATGGGGGTGGTGCAGGAGGATGCTATACAGGACACATGACTGCACATAGGATTCCTCGCACTGGGCTATGGTGGCCAACCCTACACCAAGATTATAAAGCACATTGTCGGACCTACAACATGTGTCAAAGGAATGGAAAACCATCACGAAGGGATGAGATGCTACTAAATCCACAAATGAAATTGCAGTCATTCAAAAAATGGGCAATCGACTTTGTGGGACTGATCAAACCTCAGGGAAAGACAGGTGCATGGTACACCATTACTGCAATGGAGTACTTGATGCGATGGGCAGAAGCGCAACTACTTAAGGACTGCACAGCCACTACGGCTATGAAGTTTTTGTTCAACAATGTGTTGACACGATTTGGTTTCCTGAAAATCTTAATGACTGACTGTGGAGCACACTTCCTGAATGAAACCATCAGCGTGCTCATAGAGGAGTTCTAGGTGTATCATTAGCAAAGTACACCATCCCACCCATAAGCTAATGGGATAGTAGAGGCATTCAACAAAATACTGGAGACTGCGCTGACCAAATTATGTAACGTGTAGTGAAACGACTGGGACCTGCGCATACCTACCGTATTATGGGCGTACAGAATCACATGAAAAAAATTGACGGGTCAGACACCATTCTGGCTACTCTATGGCACGAAAGTTGTCATGCCGATGGAATACATCGTACCTAGTCTGCACATAGTAGCCCTCACAGGCATGTTAGACCGTGAAGCCTTGGAAGAGAGGCTCCCGTAATTAGAAGAACTCGAGGAAGAATGATTTCTAGTAGTATTTCATCAGTAGGTACAAAAACAGTGTGAAAATTCTTGGCACAATCATCATGTCAAGTTGTGCACCTTCAAGGTCAACGACTCAGTACTATTGTACGACAGTAAATTTGACAAATTCTCGGGAAAATTTAGAATGCACTGGCTAGGACCTTACGTGGTTAAGGAGGTTATAGATGGAGGCACCATCTAGGTAGGTAAACTAAATGGTGAACCCTTCCTCGGCAAGGTAAACGGTAGTTGCTTGAAGCTCTATACGGGTGCGTTGGCTATCTGACTAATCAACCGTAGCATAGTCTTCATGACCCGAGGGGCTGAAAAAAGGTGTGGGGACTATAAACATACGCAGTATATGTCGGTACAGCAGCAAGGGAATAATTTAGACATGGTTGGCTCAGAAGATCAGATGTTGTCGGTTCAGACAACAATAGCTCAGTGCACTACGGACCTTTGTGCATGGGATTCCCTGCAACATGTTTTTGGGGCTCACGGCCTCAGTTATGGTGAAGTATAAAGACTCCACGAATTGTAGGCGTAGAGCATGAAATCTAGGATGATTCATAGGGTTGTCCGCCCTAAAATATTGTAAGTTAATGTAAAGTTGTGTCAGCCTACCCATGGTCCGCGGACCATGGGATTGTATAAATAGAGCGAGGCTCTAAGTGTAAAGATAGTGAAGAAGAGAGAGAGAATAATGAAGGCATAGTTCGAGCTTAGAGTTGGATATGAAGTGTACTGGGTCATAGTAGTAGTAAGAGACTCTGCAGTTGAGTGCATAGAGGCCTAGTAGAGTCCACAGCTAAGTGCACGGACCCCTACAGCTGAGTGCACAGGGCGGGGTCGAGTCTGTAATTGGGATTGAAAGCTAATAAAGAGAAGTTTACTCTATGCATCTATTCTTGAATCAATATTTTGTTGTTATGCACTACTTTTACTCTATCTATTTAATATGCGCAATTGGATAAATACTTGTATGAATGCGTATATATGAAAAAAATCTAAGTAATAAGCTAACAATGCATAATTAAAAAATACTTAGGTAAATAACATGGGTCGCACTGTGGCTAGGACCGCATGAGGAGAGTATCACAAGGCGTGTGGTGCCCGCTGGTGCACATAGCACAGTAAGTGCAAAGGTTGGACCACGTACCAATTCCGTCATATTAGACATCCCCATGGTGTGGAAACCCGGTTCTAGCACCCTCCCATACTACTTCGAGTGAGACCTTAGTCCGCGCTCCACGGACTGTTGCCGAAAGGGCCACTAGTACCATAATTTGCTTGGCTAAACTAGTTCTGAACCTGGGCCAGGCCCCACTAAGACAATACAAACATAATCCTAGATGAAATGGATAAATCTTGATAAAAACATGAATACTTGATGATAATAAAAGGTAGGCTCATGTCATCAGAAAGGAAGGCTCCAAAATCAAAGCATAGGAAAACGTTTGGAGGGTCATTGTAGCCACTACAACACTTCGAGCCACACTAGTATAACTCCAACTCTTTATATGGTCTTGTCTCATGCAAAATAGTTATAAATATTTATGAAGTATTGTTCATTTCATTGATTACCATAGCTTCTTCACTTTGCTTGTGTTAAATATATAGTCCCTACTATTCTCTTCATTGGTGGCACACTAAACCAAGCCAAGTCAAACTAAGTTATTTCAATTGGGGATGAGGACTATATAGATGCACAAGTTAAAAGAAATGTGAGAGCCTTACTTTTCATCTCTCGTGTTACTCTACCTCCAACAAGCCTAGATAGAACCCCAATGGAGTCACTTTAGTAACACAAACATTTATTCGCCACCAACGAGCTTGGATAGTATGCTAGCAGAGTAGTTTTCTTCATCTATCTATGAAGGAATACCTTCTCTTCTTTTGCCTTTATTTTATCTCTTTTATTTTTTCATTTTGTTCATAGAACTCTGGTTAGGAACTTATCTATTTATTGATGTGGAAAAGTCATCCCGACTTATTGAGAGTGGAAGAGGTTGTCCCTTCAGAGAAGGCTATTTATTTATACCTCTGACACACTTGTTAAGGTTTTCATTTCCTCCTGAACCTACTTTAATTAACTGAAAAGTATTAACTGAAAATAAAAGACTGATTAGAGTAGGCAATACTACTTACAGTTTCAAGCGTCATGATTCCACCATGGTTTTCTCTAAAAGGAACATATTTTCCATCAAAATATCATTGACTAAAATAATTCGAGACTCATGCAAAGAGAGGGAATAAATAGATAACCAAGTGTTGATAGTAGCACAACTTCCTCATGAACTTCACCATGCTTGTTTCATAAAGAAAACATGGTTTCATGGGGAATTTATCCTATGACTGAAATATAAAAAAACAAAATAAAATAGTGCAGTGGAAGGTAAATCACAAAAAACAAAACATGTCCAAAAAACAAACAAAGAAAACAACTACTCTTACTCCTAACCTAATTAGAGAATAGCCTAGATTTACATGAAATGAAACTTCCAGTGTAGCCATCGGTGCATTGGCTGGCTTATGTAAGAGAGGGAATTCATATCAAGATATATATTCAACAATAAACATAAACAAGAAAGACAAGGCAATACATACCAAAATGTTCGAAATTTGGAAATGCATATAGAAAAGTATGAAATAAATGTGCACGAAACACAATTTGTGGATGCATTACAATTTTTAGACACACTACAACTTGAAGATATGAAACAATAAACTTTAGAACTACAGAAATAGGGGAACACAAAGAAAGAAGAAAACTTCATTTTTTGTAACTATGCTCAGTAGGTATGACTCCTCCAATCACTGAGTGATAGGATCATGTAATGCAGATGGAGGGTGCAGAAATTGTGAGAGAGATTGATTTTCAATGTGTGTGGAAAAGTGATGAGGAGCCTTGAAAGATACATCATTGTTTGGATTAGAATTGGAACTGACCTTGAGATTACAAGAACCTAACATAACCGTCATCTTAGGCTAATGTGCATCAACATCTTGTAGAAGTGCCAAATCATCAAAAGGAAAATCATCGAAGACCAGTGGCTCATAAAAATCAACAGCATAAAAATAAGAATTGTGATTGGATGGGCGAATGAAAGGATCACGACAGCCATGATCAGAAAGTTCAATATTAAAAACAGAGGCATCCTCATGATCTGACGAATCATAAATAGGGGAAGATAGAAAAGGATAGAAAACAAGAAATTTCACCCTCTAATTCTTTGCAATGATAAGATAATAGATTGGGGATATTTAAAAGAGGATATTTTTCCTCTCCACATTCAGATGAACAACTGACACTCCATGAGGTCTGAAAATGAGCAAATGTAATAATATCATCATAAATTAAATTTTCACAAGATTCAACAAGGATGGAATAATTGTGGAAAATGTCACGATAATGAGAGAGAGCTGCAGAAGGAGAAAAATCAATGTTCATCACAGGTTCTTGTTTATGTTGGGTCCCTATAATACTGGTGATTACCCCATTACTATTGTAGTTGTACCCCTTATTAATATTGTTGTGCCCCTATTTTCCCCATATTGTTATTACT
>APFE030890779.1:0-16292 GCA_000404065.3 Pinus taeda | reverse complement strand
GTCTCTGCTCAGACTATTACTATTTAACATGCGAGACTCGATGTGTTTCTTCAACTTCTTCTAATGATGAACCACATTAGTTGGTTCGAAACACGTCGACAAAGGTCTTTACGCCGAAATTCTTCTTATAACTATGATGGATCACACAAGCCTCAATTCTACAACTTTTTCTTCCTCATTCAACTTATTTCTGAAAACCCATTTGGTATCAATAACATTTTTATCCTTGGATCTAGGAACAAGCTCCCAAGTGTCGTTTTTCTCAATTTGGTCCAACTCTTCATTCATTCCTTTCACCCAAAAATTATCATCATTAGAATGACTAAGATGTTTGGGCTCAATTTATGAGAGTGGTGCATGATTTCCATGACTACGACTGCTAATGAATTTATTTATAGTTTGGAAATCAAGCCTTTAATCACCAATTATTTGACTTTTTAGGTGTCACTTTTGTACATACTTGGATGGGGTATTGTACCTTTGTGTTGCAACTTCTTCTTCATCACCTTCTTTAGCTTCTTCTTCTTTATATGCATATCTAAGTGAAAAATCATCCTCATCATTTGATTTCTCATATTATTTTGACTTCATGGAATAGAGAAACGTTTTATCAACTACGACATCGATGAAATATTTAACTTCTTTGTCCTCTTGTTGAAGCACTTGTAGCCTTTTCTCTTGACTAAATAGCTAAGGAATATACCCTCATTTTCTCAAGTTTCAAAATTTCCAAGGTATTTATTATTTCTCTTCATATAGCATTTACTATCAAATACCTTGAAATGTTTTACGGATGCTAGTCTCCCTCTCCATAGCTCATAAGGGTTTTATCGCTATTATAACTAAGCTATGTTTTACTTGATAAGTATACAATTATTTGAGCTACTTCGCTCGAGAAGGTGTGTGCAACTTTCCCTTCATGCATAATTTATCTAGCCATCTCCTCAATGGTTTTGTTTTTCCTTTCAACCACGTGATTTTGTTATGTTGTTATTTCTACTGAGTACTGCCTTTGTATGTAATTTTTTTTTTTACAAAAATATTCAAATTATTTTGCGGTGAATTCTCCTCACCTATTAAATATAAAGAATTTAATCTCAAGTTCCTTATCATTCTCAGTGTAAACCTTAAGTACTTTAAAGTTACTTATGGATTCTACTTTTCTTTCAATAAAATTATCTAGGTAGTCCTAGTAAATCATTAATATATAAACTCAACTACCTTTCTCCTCTTGAGATATTTGTTTATGTGGGACCACATATATATATGCAAACCAACTCCAAAGGTTTAGAAGATGAGAACCCATTTTTTTTAGCTGTTCCCTTGTATGTTTTCCAAATTGGAAAGACTTATAGATTGGGCTATCAGACTTTGATAGCCTTGGTAAGCCTTTGACTTCCCTTACCTTACTAATCTTGACTAGGATATTAAAATTTACATGTCTTGACATTTTTTTTCCACATCTATATTTGATTTTTTTTATCAAGTAGAAATTTTGTATGGAATCGTCAAACACATACACATTGTCGTGAGTCCTCATTACCTTTCCTACCTACTTCCCATTGTCACACATTTGACTTATGGTCAGTAGATTGTGCTTGCGACCATCCACATATAACACATTTTGTGCCTTGGTCTTTTAATCCAAAATGACTATGCCCTTTCCTCTAATTTGTGTAGGAGCAGTATTTTCGAAAAGTGACTTTTCTCTTTTAGAAACAACAAATTACTCTTATCTCTAATAATGTTCTTGGAGTGGCCATTTTATACATGCCATTTTCCTTCCTATTCATGTGTTGATAAATCAAGTCCACACTCCTCAATTTTCTCAATTTTCTAATTTTCACCTCCTCATGTCCCTTGGATGTATTGATTATGGATAAAAATATTTATTCTACATTCATTTTCCTTGTGGCTAAAATTGTGACATTTGAAACACTCAATCTCATTCAGCAGAGGGAAGAAGGAATTTGTATTTCCAACAAATCAATTTTTAGACCTAGGATTCTCATAGTATCTAGATCTCAAACATTCATCTCTTTCAACTTTGACATTTCTAGAGTCAATGGTTTTATGTGTGAAAGTATGACATGAATATAAATTTCCATGGAACAAATTTGGGTGTGTAATATTGATTATACCTTAGTTTCTTTACTGGCTAATTCGCATATCTATGTGAGGAAGTATTTGAAAAATTAATAGACTTTCTCCATTGCTAAGTGTTTTTCTAACTATTATTTTATTTCTCATCACTAGCTCTTCCTTGTAATGTCTTTCCATAGATTTGGAGACCTAGGAATCTTGTGGATCTAATACTAGCCTTTCCTTTAAAAGGTTTTTGTGGCTCAAATTATCCCAAACTTGCCTTGTTTTTCGTATATATTTGACTACTCAAAATGTTGTTTAGTTTATTTGTCCTTCAACAAACATTTTGTGCAAATCGATCCCATAATTAGATTTCCCAAGGTATGTTCTCAGATATAATATCTCTTATTATAAACTATGGCAGTGCTTTTCCCATTTCATGATTAAATCATTTAAAATTTCTTCTTTCCTTTTTTCTTCCTTAAGACTAAATTTCAAAGAAAAAAATTCCTCTTTATATGTTTTTGGAATCATTTTCTCTTGTTTCTTGGTAAGCTCTTATTTCAAAAGTTTATTCTCATCCTCCAACTTATTATAGTTCTTTTCTTACTTTTCTAATTATTGTGCTACAATGTCCTTGCTCTTAATAACTTATTCTAGATTTTCTTTTTCTTAAACAAAATTTTCATTATCAAAGTTGTACATACCTTCCTCATCTTGAAACTTATTTAGTTCATTAAGAGAATTGATGAGCTCTCCTTGAAGGTACATTATGCCTTCTTCTTCTTCCTCGAGGTATGAGTTTTTCTTGGACCTACATCAGTTTCAAATTCCAAGAGTAAGTTTTATTTAGGCTCATCTTTTGAAGCATCTTCATTGTTTTCTTCTGAAGTAGAATTGTCCTCTTTGGAGTAGAGCCCCTTTTTGAAGAATTTCTTCTTTTGATATTTTTGAGCTTTATCTCCAGGATTTTGATCATTTTCCTTTCTTAGCTTCTCTTTATATGGACACTTAGAGGAAAAATGACCAATTCTTCCAGATTCAAATCATTTGAAGGGTAACTTTCCCTTATACTTTCTTGAACCATGTTTTACCTTTTTGGAAACTAACTCAACTCCTGATCAAATTCACAATTGGAACACTTTTGGTGATATTTGTGTTCTCTATTTTTCTTTAACACTTTAAATGTTCCCTCATTTGGTAAACATTCTATTTTCCTATTCTCATCTCATAGGCTATGAGGGTTCCATGTAATTGCTCCCTTGTGAGAGACTTCAAGTCTGATATCTCTTTTATAACTTATATTTTAGCATTGAATCACATAGGTAGAGAGCTCAATACGTTTTGGACAACTATATCATTTTCAGGTCTCCAAGTCCTCTAATCTTATTTGCTACCTGATCAACTCTAAGAAAATACTTTTCTATATCTTCTTCTTCGTTCATTCTTAATCTCTTGAACCTTGTCATGCTTGACTTTATCATCTCCTTCATAAATATTCTTATGTTTTCCACATACTTCCTTGGATGACTTAGAGTGCATTAGGTTTTCTAGTTCACATTGATTAAGGTAAAAGAGAATGTCATTACTTTCATTTTAATTATTCCCATAAACCTTTTTACCAATTACAACTATAGGAAGGGTATATGGGATAGTATAGTCAACTAATACAGAACTCCAAACATCTACACTAAGGGACATCAGATAGGCTTACATCCTAACTTTACACAATACATAATTTCTACCATCAAAGAATGGTATTTGACTTGAATAAGCATCCTAACCTTCTTGTTCCTTATTAATCTATCGTTCAATGGTTAAGACATTCCTAAAGGAACTAGGCTCTCATAACAATTGTTTGGAATCAGAAATTACTAAGGCGGGGTTGCGAATTAGTAATGAACATTTTCTCTTTATTTTTTATTTAGGACTTATTTTAATTGTGTGCACTCAAATATCATATGAGGGGTCAACATTCACATACATTGAGACACAATGATTTATGTGGAAACCCTTCCACGAGAAAAACCATGAAAGCTTATTTTTGTATTATGATGATAATCACGGCACCAACTTTGGTCACATTATATGTTTGTAAGTAGCCACTCATAGGAGCCCCCAACCCCATTCGAATAAGCAAGCCACAACTTTCTTAGAGGCTCCAACCTCTTAAAACTATAGTCCCCTACCTACTTCACTCAAGTTTTCTACTTTTCATACAATTTTCAAATTAAGAACAATTACCAACCTCAATATTACAAGATTAAAATGTCATCATGATCTATTGTGCCTCTAAAGATCCTTCCCCTTTGATTTTCACACACTCTCTGTTGTCTCTTCCTCAATTTCTTATGGACTTCCACACTCTTTGTGTTTCACTCAGTATACATAGTATTGGCACATAACCATAAAAATTCCTTTATATAGCTTACTTTGTTGTTCCATTATGTTTCTAATCATCCACCCCTCGAAGACACACACCATAGTCAATACACACAACACTCACATAAAATACTCTCTTCCCCCAAAACATCAATATTTTTACTATGATACTATACATAGAGTTTTCTCCCACTTTTTCACGTAGTTTAAGAACCAAATTAAATGAATTGGAGCTTGTACGAAGGTAAATAATAGAGTACAAAACTAGAAATCTAAATTATAGAGACTATTTTCATGCACGATACAATTGTTACTCAAATAATTAGAATGGATTCCCTTACCACTAAATGAATACAATACCTAATCAAAGTCTTTCAAATAGGGACTACATTCTCAATCTCAATTGCCTTAAAGTCGTTCTCCAATACAATTTTTCGAAGACTAGAAGGAGCCCATTAATGAAACAAATGTGCTACACCAACCACATTAGTTTTAATCTTATACCTTCACTTGGTGCAGTTCAATTTTGTGTCATGTTTGTGGTTCTAGCATTGAATTCTGGTAAGCCTACTTAGTTTAGCAATTCTGGTGTATCACAAGTTTTGAGCAGTGTCTGTAGCTATATCTCCAAAATTAGCTAACTAAAAGATTCAATAAATGCAACCAAAGATGCCATTTTCCACTCTTGAAAGACTTGGAATCATATGCCTAAAGGGTTATAACCAGCAACTTATATTTTGAGTGCTTAAAACCATAACTCGAGGGTGAGGATATCTTTTAGCAGCAAGATAGTTTAACTGTTTGACCATCTATTGTCCAACTCAAAACACATTATGAGTATTTCTATATTAGGTCCTACATAGGATGAGAGGTTGGGGGGTTGACCATAACATTGTTTCCCCATATTAGCTTGAAATCCTTGACTAGGTTGAACTACCTGACTATGGTCCCTTTCCTTTGTTTATTGGCATGTAATGTGTTTAGCATCAGACCCAAGAAAATTAGGTACAAAGGGAAAAAATTCAATATAATGATCTCTTGGAATGATCTTCAAGAACTATACCAAATCATCATGTTGAATTCATTTATACTATGTGTCCCCTATTAAGGTTAGGTATGTTTTATGCATGTAGCAATTTATTTAAATTTTCATAGTTAGCTCGATACCTTTTCTAGATTAGTAATCACATCAACATTAAAGTAAACTGCAGATATAACATAAATATAAATTGCAGAAGATAAGCCAAGACAAGAGGACACAAGATGTGGTGCTAGCTAGGGACACACCCCAATGTGGGGAAACCCTTTATCAATTCTTCTTTAATGTTCTTCAAAGTTCAGCAGAGAAAGAAAAAGAGATAATACATTTACAATAGAAGTCAACATTTTGACTTTTAATATCAGCATGAGATCAACTGAAGACATATTACTTCAACTGATTCTCCAAGGTGACTTCTTCACTTATCGTAGCGTTGCATTTCATCCATTTGTAGCACTTTACCATGTAGCACAAAGCTGTACCATCACAGTGCTAGACCTTGATGACTAAGCTTCTCTCATCCACTCTTATCATCATGCTACCCATTATGCTGCATCTTCCATCATCATGCAACCCTATTCATCATCGTGTTGGCCTTTATTGACATGCCCAACATTCATCATCATGTGGTCTTATTCATCATTTTGCTACCCATACCCATCATGATCTGAGACTGATCATCCTTATCATTCTCACTATGTTGAGACTGTAACCATTATTACTGCTGATGATCGTTGTCATCGTGACTACATATTTAATACTTCACGTCATTGTTGTACAAGATGTATGTCACCGAGATACTATTCATCCTACCGAAACCGAGTTGTTGTGATCATACATCAAGACTGTTGCAAGTATTCCTACGGTTATCATACTGAATTGTCATACACAAGTATGAAAAGCTTTATGTATGATCCGCGACTACAACAATTATTACTACAACTTATTCCAATGCTTGATTGCGGTTTTCATGCATTGGTCCAATACATGACTGCGGCTTCATGACTTGACAATGACTTTATGCCTCGATTGCGTCATCATGCTTGCTTCCAAAATCTGAACATGACTGCACCTAATACCCTAGCCGAGGTGCAGCCATACCTTAATACGAATGTGCTCCTCAATGCACGAGTTTCCATGTGATTTCTATGCTTCTATAGTTGCGTGAAAATGTCTCCTTGCTGCATATTAGATGTCTCCTTTGTGTAGCATATTCAACTTTGGATAATGAGTCCTCTTGAACTATGTATAAGGTGTTAAATGAATAGTGTATAAGATGTTACCATGACTGCATATGAATGTCTTCATGAACAGTCTCTGTGCCATGCGTATAACTATTGTAGGGCTCCTTCCAACTTCGGCTTCAACATGAAAACCGCATAAGGTTTCCATAACTGCATAAGAGTCTTTATTGACTGCATGTAAATGACTGCATTGAATTATGGCATCATATATAGCTAGGGCATCATATTAGGCGAACATATTCTTTAGTATCTCTCCTTCTCCACAAACCCAAAACGTGGAGAGGAAATCACATCAAGAATGTGTGTCTCTTTGACTTCAAGTCCTCACCTATTTATACTAAAACATAGATGATGAATAGACATGACTATTGGGCTTCTGGGCCTACTCAAGTTGTTGGCCGACTTGGCAATTTGTTTTATAACATAAATAAATTCATAACTTCATAAATACTTGTCAAAATTGGATGATCTTTAGATCAATCCTACAACTCTCAATGAGAGGGATCCAATAAAGATATTGGCTGCCATAAATAAGATGACCCACATGGAGTTTGGCCTTAGTTGCCAATTTTAACACTCCCTCTCAACTACGGAGAACTCCATCCGCTAATCCATATATCCAACTATACTATCTTTGCCATCAGTGCCCTGCAGTACGCTACGCTGCTCAGCTCTGCTTAGCTCTACTCTACTAAACTCTACTCAGCTCTACTCTACTCAGCTCTACTCAGCTCTGCTCTGCTAAGCTCTGCTCAGCTTTTCTTTCCTCAGGTCAGCTTAGCTCTACTCTGCCAAACCATGAAGAAGAAGAATTGATAGAGAGTGTGTCATACCATTCTCCACTAACACGAAATCAGTCTTAGAGTGTGTACGATTGGTCTGAAACCAATCCTCAACTGACCCAAACTTAGTGTCATAGTATATACCACTCCCACTGGTCCCAGACCAGTCCTCTACTGACCCGAAGTTAGTGTCATAATATGTACCACTCTCACTGGCCCTAGACCAGTATCATTGATCCTAGATCAATGAAGGTCATCCTAGCATAGGGAGTATGATAGATACAACGATGCATCCATCGGTACTACTATGGTCCCTATCCTCATTTCCCTACTCATTGATGAGATGAGAGGTACTTCCCATGAGTCCTAGATTACATGGGTAGGATGCCTCGATAGGAGAACTAATCATCCTATCCACAAGAGAATGAATCATCCTGTCCCATAAGAGAGTGAATCATCTTGTCCACAAGAGAGAAAATCATCCTATCCACAGGGGAGCGAATCATCATGTCCACAAGAGAGAGAATCGTCCTATCTACAATTTCCATGGAGAACACATCATCCAGGCCCACACAAGAACTAATCATCTTGTTCCATAGTCGCCACAGAGAACAAATGATCCTAGCCCACAGGAGAACTAATCATCTTGTTTCATAGCACACCATCATGGGAGGGTGAGTCGCCTTGTTGTCGTATGTTGCTCCAGTAAGAACCCCAAGCCCTCAGAGCTCCCAGATCTCAATGTATGCAACGTGAAGGACCCTTTTACAAGGGTCTCTTGACGACTCCAAGTCATTCGGGAAGACCACAGATTTGATCTTTCCCCCGGGCTTTGACAAAAATGGTGGCGACCTGTACATCAGTCTCAATGTGATGGAGCCTCGTTGCTCATCAACTCACCATATCCCAGATAAGGTAGTTTTTGATGTCTATCTTGCTAGAGAAATCATCGAATAAAGGATTCCTCTATAATTTAATCCCACCTTTGGTTGTCATAGAGAATCATAGCAGTATTCATTATGTGTACAGTAAGCTCACTTAAGAGCTCCTGCAACCATGTAGCTTCACACAAGATCATACTTGTAGCTATATATTTGATCTTGACGGTGCTTACAACAACTGAATTCTTCTTTCTGCTCATCCATGATATTGAAGCATAATCCAAAGAGAACCAACACTAAGAAGTGCTCTAGTGATCCTCCAAACTGCTCACTAAGGCAGCATTCGAATAATCATGCAGTTTCATATTTTCAGCAGTGTAATCCATGAGAGATTGTGCCCTAAAGATATCTCAAAAGATTCTTGGCACCAATCTAGTGAGGCTTGCTATGCTAACTACAAAACATATGTCTGGATGGAAGTCAACAAGAACATCAATGCAAATGAGTTTATGAAACTCAAAGGCATTTCCCAAATTGGGTCCGACATCACTACCATATAACCTTTGAAAATTAAGATCCTCGATGTAGTCATAGGCTTGCAGTTTATCATTCCACATCCGAAATCCAACTCTCTCTTACTTTTGCAAGTGAGAGGGTCTACACCTGTCAGAAATAGGTCATCCTCATAAGGTGCTAGTATGAGAGGTCTATCATCCACAACCTTCAGATGGTTTGGATCAGTTTCACTCCTAGTGAATCTCAGCTTTATTAGATAGCTATAGATCCTCTCATACTAAGCCCGGGGTGTTTTGCTTCAAGCGATAGAGGGCTTTCTTCTACCTGCATACGTGAGATTCTTGATTATCAATCTCAAACACCTCGGGTTTGTTTCACACTTGTGGACTTGGTACATGAGGGGATGGTCCCCTTGTAACATTTTCCTTCAGTACATCTCAGACATGTACTTTCATGCTCTTTTTGAATTTAGACTTCCCTGTCACCATTTGACTCATAGACCTCTGGTGTTATGTGTCAATGGACATGGTCCCCAGTGGACATTCTGTAACTTGATACAACCCTAAACTCCAAAACATCTTGCAAATTCTATTTTCAAACACGTACCTTTCCATCGATGAGTGCCACCCTGAAACCTTTGACTTTCATTACTGAAATGGACACCAGGTTCTTCTTGTGATTAGGTACATAAAAGAGATTATGTAAATGAATTCAGTTACCGTCATTCAATTGAGGGATAACATTCCCTACACCCTTTCTGGGATAGATGGCATCGACTCCAAGTATAATCCCATGATTGTTTCCATCTCTACCAAATTAGAGGGTGCACCCATATATCCGATGAAGTGCCTTCAAGCACTACAATCAATAAGCCAGATTCCAAAAGAATCTAAAGGATAGGGCCAATACAAGATAACACTTATTTATCTTATCAGAAACAACATTTGATTCTTCATACCTAGGGTTCCTTGCTTTCTTTGAAGAGTCGACTATTTCCTTGATGACCTGCATTACCTGTCATTCCTTTGATCATTAAATATGTCCCTGGAATGATTGTTATCTTCATCAAGAGATGTGTCTCTACCATTCAGACACTCCTTTGCATAATGGCTGAACTTATTGCAACCAAGGCATCTGCCTTCCCTTCCACCCTTAGATCCAAACTTCCCAATGAAGTGAACTTTAGGTAGGCCTTTAGAAACTTTCGTTACGCCATTATGATAGTATTCTCTACTTTGACTTCACCCTCGATGAATTTGAAGAGGGATGAGGAATCCATTGATCCTTTTGTCCTTTCCCAACTATCTTCGGTGATTGCTCTTTCACTCTGCTTGGGCATTGTCTTCACTTAGCTTTGATACCATGTTAAGTTTAGGTATGTTGTATGCGTGTAGCAATTTATTTCAATTTTCATAGTTAGCTCAATATATTTTCCAGATTAGCAATCACATCAGCATTAAAGTAAACTGCAGATAGAACATAAATATAAATCGCAGAAGACAAGCCAAGACAAGAGGACAGAAGATGTGGCGCTAGCCAGGGACAAACCCCTATGTGGAGAAACCCTTGATCAATTCCTCTTTTATGTTCTTCAAAGTTCAACAGAGAAGGAAAGAGAGATAGTACATTTACAATAGAAGTCAACATTTTGAGTTTTGATATCAGCATGAGATCAGTTGAAGACATATTACTTCAACTGATTGTCCAAGGTGATTGCTTCACTTATCATAGTGTTTCATTTCATCCATTTGTAGCACTTTACCATGTAGCACCAAGCTGTACCATCACAGTGCTAGACCTTGATGACTGAGCTACTCTCATCTACTCTTATCATCATGCTGCCCATTATGATGCATCTTCCATCATCATGCAGCCGTATTCATCATCATGCTAACCTTTACTGACATGCCCAACATTCATCATCATGTTGTCTTATTCATCATTTTGATGCCCATGCCCATCATGATCCGAGACCGATCATCCTTATCTTTCTCATTATGTTGAGACTGTAACCATCATTACTGTTGATGATCCTTGTCATTGTGACTACATATTTAATACTTCACGTCACTATTGTACAAGATGTATGTCACCGAGATCTATATACCAAGATCTTCTTCATCCAACCAAAACTAAGCTGTTGTGATCATACATCAAGACTATTGCAAGTATACCTAGGGTTCTTATATTGAATTAGCATCACGTATGATCTGCGGCTACAACAATTATGACTACAGCTTCTTCCAATGCTTGACTACAGTTTTCGTGCCTTGGTCCAATACATGATTGTGGCTTCATGACTTGACAGTGGCTTCATGCCTCGACTGTGTCATCATGCCTACTTCTGAAATCTAAACATGACTACACCTAATACCCTAGCCGAGGTGCAGTCATACCTTAATACAAACCTGCTCCTCAATGAACAAGTTTCCATGCGAGTTCTGTGCTTCTATGGCTGCATGAATAGGTCTTCTTACTGTGTATTAGATGTCTCCTTTGTGCAATGTATTCAATTGCAGAAATCAATTCTTCTTGAACTGCGTAAAAGGTGTTGCATGAACAACGTATAAGATGTTACCATGACTGTGTATGAATGTCTTCATGAACAGTCTTTATGCCATGCATATAACTATGGTAGGGCTCCTTCCAACTACGGCTTTACCATGAATAGCATATAAGGTTTCCATAACTGCGTAAGAGTCTTTATTGACTACGTGTAAATGACTGTGTTGGATTAGGGCATCATTTGTAGCTAGGGCATCATATTAGGCTAGCGTATTCCTTAGTGTCTCTCCTTCTCCAAAAACCCAAGACATGGAGAGAAAATCACATCAAGAATGTGTGTCTCTTTGACTTCAAGTCCTCACCTATTTATACTAAAATGTAGATGATGAATAGACATTACTATTGGGCTTCTGAGAGTACTCAAGTTGCTAGCTGACTTGAAAATTTCTTTTATAACATAAAGAAATTCATAACTTCATAAATACTTATCAGAATTGGATGATATTTAGATCAATCCTACACCTCGCGATGAGAGGGATCCAATAAAAATATCAGCTTCCATAAATAAGATGAACCACATGGAGTTTGGCCCTAGTTTCCAATTTTAACACCCCTGCTTGTACTACCAAGTTCCACCTAGAAGTAGGCTAATTTGGCACCTAAAATGTTTGAATCTTCATGCCATGTGTCCCAAGCCTTAGGTGACACGTTAGCATGTGATCCAAGTGTCTCACTACTAAGGCTATCACATCATTGACCAATAGAAGTGCACATGTCCACGTTGTTCTATGCCATGTTCTAGCACTTTCCTCTGATGTGACAACCCTTCAACTGAACTAACCTACTGACTTGGCCAAAGGCTCAACTATCTCAACCAGTGCAACTTCTTTAGAAATATAACTAAGTTTGAAATTTATTTGTAAAATAAATTTCTTGAAAAAGAGAAGATCTGTGTGCAACTTTGAGGGTTGGAACATTTCTAAACTTCAACTCACCATAACTCCATTCTCCTTTGAGGTTTTTCAGGCCTCCTTATACCATTAGAAGGGTATCTCCAAGTTCTATCTATTTAACCACATTGTGGAGGAAAATGAGTAGATCCCTTGAGGTAGAAGTTACTTTATAAATTAGGCCACCCAACCATTATAGTTATAATATTTTTAACTTACTCACCTAACCTGCTACTATGATGGTTTTCTATTAAAAGTTGGAGCTACAAGAGGACTCCCACTCAGCTTGACACTGCATGGTAATCTCAATGGAACCCACATATTTTACATAAATGACAACATTTTTACATCAATGACAACAATTTTCCCAACAAAATTAACTCATAGAACCACTTTTACTAGTGCATCCTAGTCCAGAGGGTCATTTGATTATAAACAAGGATATGATCCTGCCATATTTGAAGTGCATAAACAATAAAACCGAAGGAGTAAAAAGAACACTGGTGGTCCTGACCAAACCAAGAAAATAGTGCCAAGTCAACCCAAGAAAATCAAAGGAGCCTCGGTTTCTAAAATCCTGTAGATTCTCTCCAGATAGAACCAGAATCCTTCTGGCCCCACCTTTGTAGATATTAGCCCTAATCAACTGAAACCAGTGGACAAAACTCTAAATGCTAGATTAGAAAATCCACATAAAAATGCCCCCAATAAAGAAAAAGAAGATTATCCTACTCAAATTTCTGCTATGAAAATTCAAAACCCTCAAGCTAAAAGGCTTCTTTGCCATTCAATTTGGGAGCAGAGGTAGCTAAGCTAAAGATTTCAGTTCCTTTAACATAGCTAGTTAGGAATGAAACCTACAAGTCACAAATAAACTAGACTTTAAACATTGGTGAAAATGAGTTTAAAGTTCTAAGTTAATCTTATATTGTTGGTGATTAGACCCATGCCGCCCTCGAGAAATTTATGTATAAAATATCATGAAACTCCATCTCCTGACTTCCGTTGATCGTCCTTCCCTGTTAGTGTCCCACCCTAACCCCCTTATCTATGTAATGGGACCACATCATAATCAAGAGTCAATAAAGCCCATATTAATAATTGTAAGTGGTTAATCCGCAATTAATAACGGAACCACAATTAGTTGCAAATGGGCCATAGTATTAGATAGATGGTATTAATAATACACACTATTGGCCCGTGGTATTGCACGTAGGAGTCATATAAAGGATAGAAACTCCCTGTGAGGAGCATCGTGTCTTATTTTGTAATCGAGCTTTTCTCTATTGGAGGTTGCCTCCTCGAAGAGGCAAGTGAACATTACTCTCTGAATAATAAATTCATTGCTATTCTGTGTTCTGGGTATCTTTTCTTCACATATTCTGTATTCTGGGTCTCTTTTCTTCGCATATTCTGTATTTGGGTATCAATTGCAGGTTAAGAGCATAACAAGTGGTATCAGAGCACTTTCCAAGGCCGGTGGGATCTCCATTTAGTAGAATTTTTTTTTTGGCTCGAGACGTGTTCCAGCGTCTTTAAACCATGGGATCTGTCGTTGAGCGCATAAATCTGTGGATTTGGGGAGGCATGCACGCAGGAAATACAAGAGGTGGTCACATCTGTTGGACTCCCTTATAACCCCTGTGGGTACCCCTTCAAGTAGTAGCGCATTAGACAGAACCGCGCACGGACTGTCTTCCACGTACCCTCTGGGTATATCAGAAGCCCCATAGGCTCCCTGAAAACCTCGCCATAGATAAACCAGTGAGCGTCTTGCGGCTACAGTACACCGAGAATAGCACTCGGAGAGATTACTCGCCCGTACGATAGGGTAGTCGGGTGGTACGGCTAAGGGTACGGTTGACCCTCCTTAGTTAGAGCCTTGAAACATTGGGCCGAGTACTACTACCAGACCCTTATGTATATTGCGATCTGTAGCACCTGACACTCCCCAAAACCCTAGTTCCTTTTTTACTCATCATCTCCTCCAGATCCGCTTGAGCAAAGGAGTGCAGCTGCAGCAGACATCGGTCCCAACCAGCCAGTTCTCTCAGATCCAGCAGACCAGAAGCATTGTGCAGGGTTCCTATACCAGGGTATAATTGTCGCAGGACTTTTGGCCGCATTGACAGTTTGAGGATTTGGCGACTGCAGTATTGGTGATATAGCCCATTAAAATCAGGACGATGAGCTGAGCATCGTGGTACCATTCAATTAATTGGGCAAAAAAAAAAATTTTGGCGGTCCCAATTTTTTTTCATCACAACGGTGTATGGTAGCAACTAGAGCTCAAGTGATGGCCAATGAAAGGATGGAAAAACTGGAGGAAGCGGTGAACAAAATCCACACTCAGCTGGAAAAAATAGATCTGAGTAACATGACCCAACTACTTCAAGGAATGAGTCTCCAGCTACAGAAATTGCAAGGAGAAGGCAAGGAGGATTTGAGGTCAAACGGCAAGGAGCAAGCCCACGAGGAGGGATATAATGGCTATGAAGGAATTTACGATGAATCTAACCACTCTCCTCACGTCTAGCACACCCACCCACCACCTAATCAGCGACTTCTTAAGTTGGATATGCATAAATTTGATGGTTCTCACCCAGTAGCATGGCTATCCCAAATGGACCAGTATTTCAAATTGAATCAGATCTTAGATGATGCGACTAAGCTTGTGTTGGGGAGCATGTACTTCGACAATGAACGGTGGCAATGGTGGGAATGGCATCAGTGCTCCAATGGATATTTTAGGACTTGGGCCCAATTTACCAAAGCTCTTAAAGATCGCTTTGAACAAGAAGACTCTTATTTGGGTCTTCTCACTAAGCTCAGACAAACTGGTACAGTAGAGGAATATATTAATGCTTTTGAAAGGTTAGCTTTCCGCACTAAGGGTCTCACAGATGAGTTCTACGGAATGTTTTATCAGCAGTCTTAAAGAAGCCATCAGAGATCAAGCGCTACTTCACCACCCTCCCACGTGGATGGAGGCTTGCAAGGTAGCTCGTAAGGTGGCACGTGCATTAGCATCCCAATACAGTCGGCCAAATTTCCCCTCTAAAGGTCGCCTCCCACAGGCGCACCACACGACTCAAACACTTAAGGTCCAAAAGGTGTCCCCTGCGGAAATGGTTGAAAGAAGGAAGTAAGGACTATGTTACTACTATGATGACAAATACTCCCCAGGTCATAAATGTAAGGAGCCCAAATTCTTTCAAATAGATGCCACTGACTCCAACTCAACAGAGGAAGATCCTACACTTGAGGAACATGAGCCGCTAGAGGACGATAACCAACAGGACGATGTCTCTCACGAACCAGTTATTTCGTTGCATGCCCTGGCAGGGATTTCTTCTCCTCAAACGCTCAAAATCAGAGGGTTTATTAAACATCGCCCAGTAGTGGTTTTGATTGATAGTGGAAGTACACATAATTTCATCCATCAAAAGGTCGCAGAAACAGTGCACTGCTTTGTACGAGCAGTTTCTAACTTCCAAGTTCAAATTGCAGATGGGGGCACAATGAAATGTGAAGGCCGTTGTGAAAATGTCAAACTTCAAATGGGGGATTATCAGTTGAAAACCCACATGTTTGCCATAAACATGGGGGGTTGTAACATTGTCCTCGGAGTTGACTGGCTCCGCACTCTTGGGCCAATCACAATGGATTTCCAGGAGTTGTATATGAGTTTTAAGCAGAACGACCACACACATACCCTCCGAGGACTCCAAGCGGGAGCCCCCTCTATCATAAGCTCGCATAGGATGGAAAAATTGTTAAAAAAGGGCAATCATGGAGTGGTAGCTCAATTTAATGCCATCCAGGGAGTCGAAACCAAGCAGCCGCCACTTCATCCTGAGATGCAACAGATTTTAAACAACCATCTCCCGGTCTTTGACAAGCCTCAT
>APFE030890756.1:2107-12275 GCA_000404065.3 Pinus taeda | reverse complement strand
GACTGAGCAGTCACTCCGCTGTGATCTAAAAATAGAAGTCCATATATTTTTTCCAACTTGATCAATCATCCATAAACAACAACCTGCAATCCATAGACATGATCCATATGTCTAAACATAGACATAGTCTAAAAATAGACTTGCGCCAAAAATAGCCTGCCGGCCCACTTAGTGAAGGCGACTCTTTTCACTAAGCTCCATCATCTTGTTGCAATCTCAACAGCCGAAGAACCTGAAATATCTGAGCCTGAAACTGCAATTGCTGCTACTCCATCTTCAGGATTTGCTTCTCCTATTTCTAGTGGTCCTAGTTCACCCAGAGTAGAAAATATTATCACCGAGAATCTTCCTTCTGGACTCATTTCCATTGAAGAAATTGTAAGCTCAAGTCCAGACGAAGGTATAAGCATCCCTGAAAATCAACCAACTATTGAACTTAGGGAGCGTGAATCTATTTTCTTTAGTCCCATTAGAGGTGACGCTTGGTATATTTCGTTGACCAATTTCTTAGAAAATCCAGGTCTCGCGTCTTCACCACCTCGATTTCCTTTTCATCCAACACCCAAAGGTTATTATCCTCCCTTGAATATGTCGGGACAGTCATCCTTGTTTACTCAGACGCTAGAAACCTTTTTACATGGCGGTCCTTCTGTTCCTCGTGGGTATCAGTCTGTATCTGGTACATTTTCAGGAGCTTCTCCTCGACCCATCGATTATGCCGTATCTCCTTGTCATAACGGAACTAAACCGTTAAGTGTTGAAGAGATTCTTATGATGTCTAGTACCACTCCTAATTCACAACCTCAAGGTAGTTCAATACCGTCTGGGGGGCAGCCGCAAGGCAGTCCATTACCGCCTGGGGGGAAACCTCAAGGACAATATGTTCCTGTGGGGCAGTATGTTCCTCAAGGTCAACCCCAGTATCAATATGTACCTCAAGGCCAACCCCAATATCCATATACACCTCAAGATCAATACTAGCCTCAAGGTCAGTACCAACCCCAAGGTCAGTACCAACCGCAAGGTCAGTACCAACCCCCACCAGGTCAGTACCAACCTCAGGGTCAATATCAACCTCAAGGTTTTCAACCACCTTCAGGTCAATCATTTGTTCAAGGACCCGGAAATGTACCATATAATTATCAATCTTACACTCAACCTAGTTTTGGTCCTCAATATGTTCAACCTGTTATGGGTCCATACCCTGGAATGAACGTGGTGTGGGATCCGTAGACTCCGCAACCTAGTGTGCAGTTGTCATCTCAATCTGGACAGTCTTTTGTTTCTGGTTCACCCCAGCAACCTGTCCAGCCTACTACTCAAACTGCTACACCCGGGGCAGTTCAACAGCCTGGGCCTAGTTCGCCAAGGACTCCGTCCGAAACGTCTGCTACTACTGCGGCTTTTGTTCAATCCACTACACCTATTTCTAGAGTATCAACGGCTCCAATTTCTACTGCTCCTGTATCAACTCCTTAGGCCTCTTTACCCCAGTCTGGACCTACAATCCAAAATCTGGTTTATATGCCTGCAGGATAACTTGGGCCTAGTACGGTTGTTACAAGTCAACCACAATTTACTTATCAACCGTACCAGGGGCAGTACCAATACGGGCCCGCTGTGCAGAATCTAGCTTATCAGTATCAACCGTACCCTAGGTATACATATCAACAACCTCAACAACCCCAGTATGGTTCGGTTAATGTTGGTTTTCCAGGAGGATATAATATCCCAAATGCGAATATGATACCAAGCTATCGTGGATATCCTCCTCCTGGGGCTGGTCTTATGACCCCAAGTTTTCGGGATCCGAACCGTCAGTTACCATTCATAGCAACTTTGGATTTGCTTGACTTGTCGCGCCTTATGAACGATCCAATCAATTATCTTCTATTTTGGCCGCCAATGCCGAATAAGTTGCCTAGTGATATACCTAAGTTTGAGGGGAAGCCAGGAGAAGGTCCGTCTAATCATGTTATGACTTACCATCTCTGGTGTGCATCAAATTCCATTATAGATGATTCCATTCTTCTTCGTCTTTTTCAACGCACTTTGATTGGCCTTGCAGCCAAGTGGTACATTGAGTTGCCACGAGGCTCCTTTTATAATTTTAGTCAGTTAGCCACTTCCTTCCTTACGCATTTTCAGCTGCCAGTCCGATATGACAATGGCACAGAATTATTAACTTCGTTAAAGCAGTCGACGTCCACTTATATTTTAGATCATATTCATGAATGGCGATGTCGACGTCATTTAGTGAAAGTTTTGATCCCGGACCAAATTTTGGCAGAATGGTTTGTGAAATCATTATTACCCAAGATAACTGAAGATGCCGCTAAGGCAGGGGTAGTTACAGAAGAGCAAGTAATTGCTCAAGCTTAGTACCTTGAATTAGTTTATACTCAGTCGGGTACGTTGCATGAGAAAATCCCCGATTTTCCGAAACAAAATCAAATAGCTGCACCTCCCTTAGGGTCACATGCCGCCGATGGTATGATTGGTGCTATTAATACCAAAAGTAAGAAGAAATCCTCCAAGAATTCTTCTCCCGTAATAACTTTACCAGATTCCCCTAAGGGAGAGTTTTCACCTTAAATTTCTGCCGATGTTCATGTCGTAGAACCATCCACGACCAAATCAAAATCTAACGGCAAAAAGAAAGGTAAGAAGAAGAACAAGCAGAACTCAAAGGAGAAATCCGAGAAAACTGAATCTACTGACGAGAAACGAAAACCTCGATATCCTTGTCTTATCTGCGATGAGGAGCACTTTACAAGGGATTGCCCGTATCGTGCCGAGGTTGCGAAAACCGTCAAAAGTTTGCAAACATCCGCTGTTTTGAAGGATCCTTTTCCAAATCAAGACAATAAAATGATAGGCTCTTCCTCTAATGCCTCGGAAGAACCCATAATGATGATGTCACATGTAAGGATTACGACACGATCGCAAGATTACGGGAGTAAAAGTCCTTTTGGTGGAAAGGAAGCTGAATCTTCCAATTCCAATCCATCAACCTCAGCTCCATTTGGTTCCGATCCACTACAGATCGAGAAACCCAATCCCGACTTAGTAATCAAACCGCCCGCTAAGGGTATACTTCGAAAGTCAGCTTTCAATCCTCATGCGAGAGCTGCTCAGAACTATAACATTGTTGAAGATTTATCTCTTTCACCTTCAGCAATGTCGGTTTTGGAAGTGCTGCAATCATGTCCAGCACAGCGTAAAATGCTACTGTCGGCTATAGGAGCTGTTGATTTTCAGGACTCAAACCTCATAGTATTTGATTTAGAAAATAGTACACCTCGTCTTCCTCATCAAATGGATTTCCAGATTCCAATGTTAGTCAAAAACAGACCTTGTTTTAGGACCGTGATTGATGAGGGAGCTTCCACGTGTATTATGTCGATACAGTGTTGGAAAACCCTTAGTTCTCCTACACTTAATTAATCCCCGACAATTCTAAAGGCCTTTGATGGCCGAGGGTTTCATCCTTATGGCATTCTACAGGACTTGCCTATAGGGGTTGAAGGAAAAACTGTTAATCTAGATGTGGAGGTGGTTGATGCCCCTCTAGATTACAACCTTCTTTTGGGTCGTAGTTGGTCTTACACCATGACTGCTGTTGTTTCCTTAGTCTTTCGGCTTATTAAGTTCCCACATAATGGAAAGATTGTAACAATAGATCAGTTGACGTATTTCTCGTCCGACCCATCCTCTGCTGAGAGTATTCAACATGTTGGCAAAACTGCTATCCCTTATAAGGATGTTGGAGTAGGATTAGTTAAAGATTCAGGTTTACTCGGAACTTTTTCCTTTCCTCCTCCCAACGTACAGTCTCCTTTCGCAACCATTCATATGATTTCATGAGAATCCATTGTTCTTGACGATCCTTGGGTCGTTCCATGCGAATTCGAGGTGGACTCTTTAGGCGATGCTATGCCTTTGAGTCCCTTTGAAGTTTCTTATCAGGCAGTATAGTCGTTTTCCAACTTAAATTCAACCAACCCTGATCTAGTGAATGAGATCAATGGGAAATCACTTTCAAGTTCAACCTCGGAGTCAACAACTTTTTCAGAAACCGTTCACACTGATGAACAAATTCGGGAATTGTTATCTGTTGATGCATTACCATGGGAAGATCTTCATCATAGGTCTTCATTTTTACCCGAGCTTGATCTTTTTGAAAATGATTTTTCATTCATTTTTACCGCTGAATATGTCCAAGAACCGCAGAATCCACTGAAACATCTTGATTCTTAACAAAATTTTGCCAATATTTCTCGCACGGTTCCTATCGACGTTTCAGTCAAACCTGGCATTGTTGAAAACATTCACATAGGTGCTTCTTGTACAGACACTGAAGTCAACACATATAAAGCCCTATTTCAAGCATTCCATGACGTTTTTGCCTGGTCCTATGAGGAAATGCCAGGAATTGATCCTTCAATCGTTGTTCATGAAATTAAAACCTATTTGGATGCTAAACTCGTCCGGCAACGGTTGCGTCAAATACACCCACGAAAAGCTGCTGCCATCAAAACTGAAGTTGAGAAATTACTTAAAGCAGGTTTCATTTATCGAATTCCTTTAACAGATTGGGTATCGAATATTGTTCTAGTTAATAAAAAACAAGGGACAATAAGAATATGCATCGACTATAGGGATATTAATCGTGCTTGTCCCAAAGACAATTATCCCACACCCTATATCGATCAAATTATCGATGATTGTGCCGGCAGTGAAATTTTCTCCTTTATGGATGGCTTTTCCGGTTATAATCAAATTAACATTCTACCTGCAGATCAACCAAAAACGACATTCATCTGTCCATGGGGGACATTTGCTTATTGCAAGTTACCTGTTGGATTGAAGAACGCTGGAGCAAATTTTCAAAGGGCCATGTCTTACGCTTTTCATGACATCAAGCACATTGTGCAACCCTATCTCGATGATTTACCAGCTCATTCATTACGAAGAGCTGACCATATCACTCACTTATGAGCTATTTTCATGAGATGTAGGCATTATCGGATTAGGCTTAATCCGAACAAGTGTGTTTTCTGTATCGAAATGGGTCGATTATTGGGATTTGTTGTATCGAAAGCTAGCATTCGTGTCGGTCCTTCGAAGGTCGATGCCATTGTCAAATTACCACCTCCTTCGACTCTTCGCCTACTCCAGAGTTTGCAAGGGAAAGCAAACTTTTTACGTCGTTTCATTCCTAGCTACGCCGAGATTACAAAAGGTTTCACCCAGTTGTTGAAACAAAACACTCCATTCTTTTGGGATGAGAACGCTGATAAATCTTTTGATGCTCTAAAACATGCGTTGACCCGTGCGCCATTATTGCATCCTCCCAACTACAACCAGGATTACTTCTTGTACCTCGTTGCTTCCCATTCCACTATTGGGATGCTTTTAGTTCAACAGGATGAATTCGAAAGTGAACATGTGATATATTATCTTAGTCGGACTCTAACTCCCACTGAGTTAAAATATTCACATGTGGAGAAACTGGCCTTAGCTGCAGTCCAAGCTGTTCAGCATTTTCGTCACTACATTTTGTTACGCAAAACCACTGTCATTTCTGACTGTAACCCTATGCAATACATTTTGACTAAACAATTGTTTGGGGGCAAGTATTCCAAATGGATTGTCATCCTGCAGGAATTTGACTTGGAATTTGAGAAGGCCAAGTCAAAGAAGTCTTTGGTTTTTGCGGAACTAATGTGTGATTTCCGATATCGAACATGTGGCAGAAGAATCCCTTGTGGATGAATTCTTGTTCCTTATCAGCACCGTTGATCCATGGTATGGAGATATCATTGTCTATCTCCAAACCCAACCTTTTCAGCCCGATACTTCACGATCTCAACGCCAGAAAATACGATTCCAATCCCAACCTTACACTATTATTGGAGATACACTTTATCGTCGTGGGGTGGATTCCGTCTTCCGTCATTGCCTTACTCATGATGAGGCTGAGAAGGTTCTTAATGACTGCACTCTGGAGTGTGTGGCGGTCATATGTCTGGATATGCCACAGCGCAAAAGATTTTGTGCGCTGGCTATTTCTGGCCGTCCTTGTTCAAAGATTGTATTACTGCCGTCCAGAAATGTCACAACTGCCAAATTTTTGATCGTAAGATGCACGCTCCTCCTGCTCCTCTCCACCCTATCATTGCCGTTGGTCTATTCGCAAAATGGGGTATCGATTTTATTACATGCAACCCTCACTCGGTCGGGGGGCATGCGTATATCATCCTTGTGGTAGATTATTTTACCAAGTGGGCCGAGGAGATGCCTACATTTTCGGCAGATGGCAAAACTGCTATGATTTTTGTTTTTAATCATATAATTGCTAGGTTTGGTGTCCCCCAAGTGATTATCACTGACCATGGGAGTCATTTTCGAAACATGATGATGACCGAACTTACAGATCAGCTTGGCCTGCATCACGATAGTTCCACTCCATATTACCCACAAGAAAATGGTCTGGTTGAAGCAGTCAACAAAGTTATAGTCACCATGATCCGATGAATCATTGGGATTCATCGGTCGAATTGGCACAACATGTTATTTTTAGCACTTTGGGTGTACCGAACCTCAGTCAAAACATCAACAGGTTTTACTCCCTTTCAACTGGTTTACGGTTTAGAGGCAGTATTACCCATTGAATGCGAAATCCCGTCATTACAAATTGCTGTGCAATTATTACCAGCCACTTCCGAAGAGGAAAAACGTTTATTATACTTAGCTCAATTAGATGAGAATCGACGCAATGCTACATTAGCTGTCGAAACTCATGCCAAACGGATCAAAGCTCAGTATGATCGAAATGTTACACCTCGCAATTTTTCGGAAGGCGACCTAGTTTTACTTTACGATCAAGCAAACGATAAGCTAGGGGCCGGAAAATTTGTATCCATGTGGCATGGTCCGTATATTGTCAAGCGGAAGCTGGAAAAAGGGGCCTATGAGCTAGAAGATTTTGACGGTGTCTCTTTAGGTAAACCTAGGAATGGGCTTTATCTAAAGCGATATTATGCTTAAACGGATAGTGTGGAGATTTCATTAGATTATTTTTTCTACGTTGGTGTGTTCATAGATTAAAGATGCGTGCTTTACGTTAGCGAGTTTTTTTCATTAATAGTCCTGCTTATCTTGATTTTACTCTTGATATTGCAGATGTCGACGCCTCTCCAAACATACATTGGTTTCGCTGATGGCGCTTGTCGTAGTACACGGAACATCTCTTCTGTAGCTTAGGTTATCTATTCACCCTCTTATGAGTTAGTATCTATGCACGGGGTAAGCCTCGGTCAAACAACAAACAACGTTGTAGAATATAGTGCAGTGATTGAATTATTATTTGAATCCATCTCATTTGGGATTCGAAGTTTGATTGTTAATTTAGATTCGGAACTCGTTGTATTACAACTTAATCGAGTTTATGCCATTAGAAATCCAGTATTATTACGATTATTTTTGAGAGTCCGTCTCTTGGAACGAGAATTTGATTACATAGCATATCAGCACATTCCAAGATATTTAAATACATTACCAGATGCAATTGCTTCTCGAATGTTAAATAGACATTTGCATTGAATCAAAAAGTAAATTTAAAAACATCTCATAAACACGTTTTGCAAGATAACCATAATAATAGCATAACATAGCATAAGAGTGTGTCAAAATATACATCATCCTCGATCACAGGTTGAAAAACACCTTATGATCAACAAAAATAATAGTATCAAAAGTCATATCAAAAATTGGTCTACAAAGCGATCATCCCATCACTGGTGATGATCCCGATAGGACACTACTGCTCGGGCCACCCTACAAAGGAACCTCCTAAAAGGTCATGGGACCCCAATCACATAGCGTTGAAGCCGAAGTGGAATGTCATCTATACTCGTCTTTGGAATATCTGCAGTCAAGTGCTCTAGATGGCTCTCCAACTCAGCCAAAGTCTCTGCTGTCTGGTCCTGTGGGGCCGGTGCTGCGGTAGCTGGTTGTCTCCGATCATAGGGCTGGAGAGCAGCTGGTCGCCATGGACCCACATCTGCATTTAAAAACTTTTACTATTAGTTTTGGGACGATTGTTAAAAATACAAAAACATATATATATAATTAAAATGTTGAAAAACAATTTTTACCTCTGTCATCCCATTGATCTCCTGGTGGAAGAGTCATGTCGGGATCGCTGCGATAATCCATCCCTGCGTATGGAAAATCCTGAATAATAAAAAGTTGGTTCTCTAACCAACGGAAGTACTCTGGGGTGAATCGAACAATCTCAGAACCCTCATCTGGATGAAGGGCCATAACTGCAACCCATCGCATAACCCGAGGATCTCGGGGAAGTCCAGCCTCAACTGTGAGCTGCTGTGGAACCAGCATCGGTACCCTCTCTAGGGCAAAGCTGACAACTAAATAACCATAACCAAATTTCTTTAGCTACCCTTGCTTCGCCCTAGTCAATTGGCCCTTCACATTGGCCAATACAACATCGCACCAGTTGAAAATGGTGCCTCGGAAGCAGTCCACCGCCATGCGCATCTGGGAGCCTGTAGCTAGATGCAGTGCTGCGCTCCCGCAGAGTCTGGTAACAATAAAAGCAATGACCTTTAGTTCAGGGCGGGAGATGGTTTTCACATCTATCCGTTTGTCCGGATCCTGGTTGTTACAAAACTCTAGTCAGAGACTAGCGAGAGATTGGCCACCTGGCCTAGATCCCAAAAGAGATAATTGCTTGCCTCTCTTGGGCAAGCCAGTCAAAAAATATAATTCATTCGACTCGATTTCGAGCCGGTTGCCACCGATAATGAAACACTGGTCCTGAATGCTCCACCTGTTTACCATCCACTGCAAAAAGTCTACCTGTGCCCTCATGCTAGGTATGGTCCAAAATTTGAAAAGCCCGCATGCTCTCAATGCCTGTAATGAAGGCGGACGGAGCAATGCAGCCTGATCCATGTCCTCAGCTCTCTTTCCTGCCAAACAAGCATATTGTGTACCTACAATGCAAAATAGGTGGATTAGAAATTTCATTCTAAACTTCTATGGGTCAAAAATGGAAAACCTAGGGTTCAAAATCCGCATTCCGCGGGGTTCGCACCCATCCCTTTAGAGATAGTGCGTAGGTACACACTTCTCCTTAAGGCGAGGTGCAGTACCCCGACTTTTCTCTGTGTACAGAAAAGTCGGGGTGCGCAGGGGCCACATGGCGCGCGCCCCTGCGCAACCAATACGGGCGATTTTTTTCCCTAAACTCCCTCCAAAAATCAAAATCTAAACCCTAAAACAAAACTTCAAACGGATGAAATGCAAGTCAAGGACATTGTGGATTACCTGGAGAAGACAGTTCTAAATTCCAGCAATCAGATTTTGTGCAATCTCCACGGGAAGTTTTTTATCAAAAGCTTTTACTTTTCACTCCATAGGTAAACGGTAAAAATGAACTTGTAAAAGCCCTTTTTATAAGAATTTTTTGAATAAATAAATTAAAATTTATTTATTTTTTACTTTGAAAAGGTCATTTTGGTGCATTTTTATTTTTTTAAAACAGATATGAGTAATGTTTGCAGTTTTTGTGCAGAATATTGGGGTTTCAGGTGAAATTGATCATTTCCAACAAAAAACACATAAAAGTCCTCTTTAAGCTCTTTTCGGACTCGCAAAAATGAAAAGATTTCCGAGTGTTTCTTTGTATACTCGTTAAAACAAAATTACAAAGATGAACCTTTACAACTCTTTTCCGACCGTACAAACATGAAAAGATTGCCAAACTTTTGTCGTTTCAAGTTCGATATTGGTAATAAAGCGACGTGTTTTCGATCACTTTTTTACTTTTTCAGATTAAAGGCACTAATCATGAAAAGTACTCCTTGGTCGTAATAATCAAGCGGTTCTCTCAAGTATTATTTTATACTTTTTCGGGCTTGGGAGACACAAAGTTACGAAAAAGGACAACCGTGGAGTTTTCTTAACATTTTCTTCTGACTCCCTAAAATTGAAAAACACCGAGTTTCTCCTATACTGGACTCGTTAAAATTTCACAGTAAAGGACTTATTCAATTACAAACAGGAACAGACCACTCCTTCTTAGGGTTCGAATCTAAACTAAGTTGGACTCATCCGAAGGATGAGCTTATAACCAAGC
>APFE030890754.1:15599-28228 GCA_000404065.3 Pinus taeda | reverse complement strand
CCACACTCTTTTGGAAGCACTATCTTCTTCCAGTTGACCTAGGGACCTACATAATGAACTTTGTGGCCTACCTATAGGAAAGAAAAACATATTATTCTGGCCTTTTCAAGTACACCTTTCAGAATCTATATTAGGGACATCTAATAGACTAGGATAACCTCTAAGACAGATTTGTTCAAAATTAACCTGCCTACCCTTGATAGTCAACAAAAGCTCCAACCTTTAAGTCTTATTTCTAGCTTTGTTAGCAACCAACTCCAATATGCTTTAAAATATTTGTTTGGTTTAGTTGAAAGCCTAAGTATTTTAATCCATCCTCAAACTCCTAGGCTTAAAAGTTGAAGTTCTTCAAAAGGTACATTTTTTCTTCATCTTCTAAATTTATGCAAGAAAAGGATGATTTTTCTGGCATTAATTTACATGTCAGTTTCTTTCCCTAAGAGATTCAATGCTTCAAGAAGTTTTTCATCTTCTTTCTTAGTACCACTGAAAAAAAATAAAATATAATCTACAAAAAGTAGATGTGAGATAGTCATACTCGGGGCAATATCTAGGCCAGTGAAGTCACCTCGCCTTTTATCCTATGCTAGAAGGAAGCTGAGTCCTTCAGTTGGTAGAAGAAAAATTATAGGGACTAAAGGATAACATTTTCTAATGCCTCTATAAGCATGGAAGAAAGGAGAGGTTGACCAATTCATTAGGACTGCGAAGGAGACTGACTGGATGCAAGCCATGATCCAATTGACAAAGGGTGGAGGGAATCTTGTTTGAGTGAGTATAAGCCTAAGATAAACCTAACTCATCCTGTCATAGGCTTTCGAGAGGTCAATCTTAAGCACAATCCTTTTGAGCCAGTGGATTTTCATACTATGTAAAACTTCTTGAGAGTCCCCTATTGCTTCATAGATTTGTCTTCCCTCCAAAAAACCAAAATTGTTCTTTGGAAATTGACCTAGATAATATTGGTTTAATCCTTCGAGCTATAAATGTTTCTATGAATTTGCAAATGTTGAGATATCGATCAAAATTCATCAAATGATTGACGATTTTCAAATTCAGGAATGAGGGAAATGAGTGTATAATTGAAGGCCCCTAAGACCCCACCTTGAATTTTTTAATAATTAACAACCTCCAATAGATATTGTCCAAAAATCTCAAATAAAGAAAAAAAAGATTTGATTTCCCATCCATCTAGGCCTGGACGTTTGTCCTTCTGAAAGATGGCCAAAACCTCCTTGAGCTCATCTAAGGAATCTTCTGCTTGTAGATTGTTTATATCTTCCCACCTCACGTAGCTTGGAAAATGATGAGCCACAATAAAATTCCAGGAGCTTCCTTGGAAAGGGATTGGAAATGTGCCTTACCCAACTAAGCCAACCATTCAAAAGAGGTGATTTCCCTATTTTCCTTATCCTTCATATTCCATATATTATTTTGAATCTTGCACCCTTTTGCATATGCCTGAAAAAGCTTAGTGTTTTCATCCCCACATTGAAGCCATACAACTCTTATTTTGAGTTGCCAAGCTGCTTCCCTAGAGGCAAAGATTTCCTTTTTCCTTCTTTCCAGGATTAGGAGGGATTCCCTAGACTTTGAACTGATGAATCCTTCCACTTTCAACTTGGTGATTACCTTTAACTCCTCCTCAATTTCCGATAATTCAGATTCCTCTTTCTTTTTCTTACTTTTTTTTTCCACTCCTTTATATGGCCTTTTAGATTCTTGAGATTTGATTCAAATGATTTTGCTGCAGACCCCCATATCTTGGATTAAAATTGATCCATTAAGACTTGACCAGATTTACAAACTCCACTTCCAGAAGGCAAGCAAAGTTCATTTTGAAAGGGCTTGGTGATTTTTTTCTTCCTCCTTTAATTTCCAGGATTATAGGAGAGTGATATGATTCTTCTCCAACATCTATCTTTTGTCTAGACAGACTCGAGATATCCATTAAAATCTTAGATAACATAAAATGATCCAACCTTTTTTCTACCATGTTTGGCCCTACACAACGATTCCTCCAAGTCGGCTTGATTTTTAAGGGCTCGATGTCAATAAGATTTTTCTTTACAAGGTGATGAATAAAGCAACCCAAGAGGGGGTCTGGGGTAGCTTGGTTGACCCATGATTCTAACTCACCCAAGGAAAAATTTAGGTCCCCTCCTATGATAATATTTTCTTTTAGGAGAAAGGATTTTGAGAATAAGCCTTCCCAAAACCATCTTTTGTCCCCATTAGGACCATATATATTTACTATGGTTATTTCTAGGTTCAATTTTGAAGAGAAAAAGTCAAGACCAACACGAGAAAGAATACTCTAGAAAGATACATGTTTGATACGCTTAGAGTACCAATCCACTGTTAAATGACAAGACCTCCCTTGAGCATCTATAACAAAAAACACCAACTTCCAAATTAATAAAAAATAGTTTTAACTACTTCGTCACCATCCCCTAGGGTTTCTGGAGCATTATTATGTCAGGGTTATGAATTGAAACCAGATGTTGAAGGGAAAGTTTGTTTGACGGACTTTCCAACCCTCTACAATTGAAGGAGAGAAATTTCATTAGTCCACTACTGTCTTGGCGGCCATGGATATAAGTGCCCCACCAATGGACTATTGTCTCATGACACCCTTTTCAAAATGTGCTCATTATATGGCTTTTGAGATGTTAGACCTCCTACCCTTACCTTGCTTACCTCCTAGGGAGGCCTCAATTCTACCCAACGTACCTGGCTAAGCCACATAAGGATTAGCAATGAGATGGTTATGCATATTATGGATCATTAAACTATCATATGGGTTGGGGATGAATGATGAATTGGGAATAAAGAGGGAGGGAGAGGAAGGCCAAGGTTGACCTCCTAGAAGGGTACAAGATACAAAGAGAAGAGGTAAGAGAGTGACTAGAGATCTAGAAGATTCTGAATTGACATGCACATAGTCAGAAACCCATTCATGACCCAAAGAAGAAAAATAACCAATAATCAAGAAGACAAAATCAAACATTCTAGAAATGGGGGTTGTTGATATTGTAGAGGGATTTAGTTGACCTGGATCGACTCTCACCTATGATTGGACAATATCCTGTAATGGGTTCTCTGGAGTTGGATGAGAGATCTGAATATCTTCCATAGGGACATCCAAAAGATCCTATGAAGTATGGTCCCTAGGTTGAGGGAAGTCTGCATTGTGCATTTGAGGACTTTCCTTCTTTTTCTGCACTTGAGCTCTGAAAGCCTTCTTATTTTTCTTTTTTTTTTAAAGGGAAATTTGCAAAAATGTAAAGTGTGACCATACTAATGGAATTAATGACATTTTAAAGGCACCCGTTCATAATCCAAAGGCTGAAGAGTGTTGTTTCCATTCCCCATGTCCATAAATTTTGATAAGCCTTCTCAAAAATCAATGTTTACCAAGATCCTAGCCATTGATTTATCCTTTTTCTAAAGGAAGGATAAATCTACATCCAAATGAGTCCATAAGATGCTACCCACATCCTTGAAAATTTCTTCTTTCCATAGCTTTGGTGGCTAACCTAGAAGCCACACCCAAATTGGTGATACATCTAAGCATTCCAGATTCACATTAAAGAGTGGTGTTCAAAATTTGAATAAGGCATGGGTCAAATCTATACTCCATACTTTTTGAGAGATGGAGAGGGCTTCCTAATGGGAGTAACAATAAAGCTGAATCGAACTTTTGGTAATAAGAAAAACCTATGGAGGATTTTCTACAATAGGGTTTACCTATGAAGTGACCCATTCCTCCAACATTTTGATGTTGAATTTCTGACTTTGAAATCGGCCTAGTAGTGTCTTGTCCACCATCACTGCCACTTCTTGCATGCAAATGTCTACCCCTAGACACAGGTTGAACCTTGATGGGGATTTTTTCCATTTTATAACCCTGGATTGAACTCCGCTTATGCCTAACTCGAGGACCCTAAGTGATTTTGGTGACCTTCAATGTTTTGGCCTTATTTCTCATCTTGTTCTTGATCTTGTGCAACACCCTGGGCCTCTGATCCTTCCTTGATAGTAGTTGGAGTTGAAAGAATAATGGGAGGGGGTTGAGCTCCAGATTCCTATAAAAATAATTATGATCATTTTAATTAATATATTTGTATAATGTTTATTTTTTTATCTTTTAAGTGATAATAATTTGTTTTTATATGGATTTTTTGTGTTACTTTTATATATTAATGTGATTTGTCATTTTTTTTTTTCAACATAATCAAGATCAAGGATATTTATCTTTATTTCCTTATGGTATGATGAATATTACAGAATGGTTTTTCTTCACATTGCTAAAATAAAAGAGAGTAAGGCAGGGAGCTAGTGGGAAGTTCCATGCTATTAATAAGTATCAAAACTTTTTGTGGTGCACAACTCTCTGTTTTTTAATAAAGAAATAAATAATAATTGAAGATATGTTGTGGATGCAAATTGTGGATATTAAGGGATTTAAATATGTATAGGAGAATAAAATGATTGATATAGTAACAATAATTGAACAAACATGCATGAATTCAAGATCTTGTCAAATCAAAATAAATTCCATTTTTATTTATTTTTAATACGTTCAATCCACATAAGTAAGTGATGTCATTTGGTTTGGAAAATGAAGTAGATACATCTCACATGTTGTGAGAGCGCCTTCACTTGAGAAATTGTGACTAAGGGTATGCATTCCATAAAATTTCTTAGGTGTTGCATCTTACCTCATTTTCATCAAATAGATTGCTTGCACATTTATTTCACTAAAATTATGTGGGACTTACAACTAGCCCCATCTACATTAAACAACCGATTTTCACAAGGGTAATGCCCCATAAGAGTTGAATCCGTTGCAATGGATTTCAAATTTCTTAGCAAGAATAAAAACACTACACCTTTCATTGTAGACCCAAATTCAAAGCATAACTTTACTTCAAACTCTTGAAGAACACCTTAATTTACCAACAAGATTGATAAAAACATAAAAATAATTTGAGAAACAACAAATTTCTTAGCAAAACCAAAAATCTTGAAAAAAAAAATAACTTGCTTAGAAAAAACAAAATAGCTTGAAAAACCACACAAAATTTCTTTTATGATGATGTTTAAATCATCCCTTAAGGAAAATAAGATCTCAAACACATAAATGGAATTAAACTATATATTGTGAAAATATCATTCTATATTTGAATATGGTGAAAATAAAAGTGCTAAGATCATTCCATTTTGTAAGAAAGGAGGTCCTAAATAATAATTAAGTTATGAAATTGTGTAAACTTATGCCTTATGTTATTAATAATAATGAAGGTGAAAAGGAAATGGTCTCCATAACCAACTTCCTTTCTATCACAAACTTTACAAATTTTCTCATTCCAAGGTGTTTTTTTGGTAAGATCGTAGAATTTATATAACCTTAAAGAAAAAATCATACAAATAGTTATCACTAGCTACAAGAATGCCACTTGGGAAACTAGGCCAATAGAATAAGTTCAAAATTTTATGGTTACTAATTATATATTCTATTTGATTTTTTATCAAAATGAAAATATAACTAGGTAAAAACTAAACTAGGAACTAATAGACATGTCAATGACATTGCCATTGTGAAAACATTGCTTAAGGTATCTATCTTTCTTGATTATCATCCAACAAGAGAGTCCACTTGAATTGGTGCTTGTGGATTACTATCATTGTTTGATGAGGAGAATTCAAGACTTGTCATGTTCTTCACTAGAGCTATTGCCTTCCTATCAAGCTTGTCAACTTTATCCTTTAGTTATTGCATGCAAATGATCATTTCCTATTAGGTGTCATCTCTATGAGTAAGAAATATTCGCATGAGAGTTTTATTGTTCTAGTATAAGTTGATGGTTTACATATATGAGGAGGTTCCATATTTGGAATAATTTCCCACATTTGGTGTCTAGCCCCTGGTATTTTTGTCAACCTATTTGTCAATAATATATCACTAATATTGTCTAAATTTCTCTTCAACATTAGAGATTTCCCTTTGGATTGTTGTAGGGACAATATCCCTATATCGATCCATGGATTATTAAGTCGCTTCTTGGGCCTAGGCTAATGGGTAGAGGAGATGGTATGGTAAGAGGTATGAGAGTTTCCATGACATCCTCTTTGTCCACCTTGCAAGGAAGCATATAGATGGCATCTAGCCATATAATAAGAAACAAAATAAGGTGAGGAATTGGGTTTGGTAGTCCCGAGACAAGGGGAAGGGGAGAAACCCTTGTGAGGGAATTGCAGAAGAGTGAAAGGTAAATGAGAATAAAACTCAAAGAACATGAAACTATGATAGGAAAACACAAATAGTAGAGGTAGAATCATGTCGAGATTAAATAAAGAAGGTAGGAGGGGTGAGAGTTAAAAGGGGAAAGAGAGAAAGGAAACATAATCACAAGGGGGGGAATCCTCCCATAATAAAAAAACCCAAGGGATGGGATGTACAAATAGAAAATAACTAGCCCAATTCTTTAATTTAGAGCTGCAAACAAGAAATTTAGAATCAAAACACAATTCTAGATTGAGATGACAAAGAAACCAAACTTGAAATTCCTGATTATACTTTGTAGTGTGTCAAAGGTCATGTTTCCTCTATGTATTAGTTTCCAAGAGAGTATCATCATTAGCCCTACAACATCAAAGTTTCCATTAGTGCTTAGACATCATTTTTGTTTTTTATTTACTAGTCACAACTCTAGGAATAGAAACCCCTGAAAAGCCCCCATAAACCCTTAGATGGTGGATGTCCTTTGTACAAGAGACAACATGGGTGGTGTATAAATATATCACCATCCATATTGTATCATGATGAAAATTCTTTCTCCCATAATTTTCCATTATAGCCTCCAAAATTCCCCTACAAGACAAGCGCCAGATAGATCTTTCTTTGCTTGACTTGCACATGATCAAATTCAACTATGATGAAACCTCCCATGGGTTGGAAAATATACTTCTCCAAGTGCATTGTACACTCATACATGAAAACTAAATTTTGGAGGGAAACATCCCACCCTCATTTATGTTGATGGCACTCATATCAAGTTTAGGAGGATGACACCCTATGTGTACACCCACCACTAGGAAGATGATTTTAGGTTAATCTAATGTATAGTTTCACTATTATTTGAGGTCTTATCTTTAAAATTCATAGTGATGTAAGATTTATTATTTTCAATACTATTATTGATTCATAAACTGTCGTGGATATTCCACTAGATAGCTCGTCACAACAAATCTCATAATATTATATTTAAAATCTGAGATTCTACACTATTACAGTTTATTTAATTTCTAGATCTGTAAAATTAATTGTAATTAGTGCATGCATGTAAAAGTAAATCAAGAAGAAAAGTAGAGAACAAAAAAATAATCTCACACACACATAATACACAATATATTCTCTCTAGGAAACCATTTTGGGAGAAAACCCAGCTAGAGGGTGAGGTCGATTTGCTCTCTTTCTATGTGTGGAAATATGGCTGTAGACACAAAGAAGTAATGCCTATGGCCCGTGGGCTACTACAGTGCTAGATCCTCTCTATGTGCTCTTCCTCCTATCTATCCTACCTATATTTTCTTAGCTATGGAACAAAATTCTTTCGAAAGAATGGAATGCCTCTTCCTCTTAGTGGCCTGGTTATAACATAGCCTGATAGCCTACTAGTGGTTAAGTTTGACTACATCAAATCTTAAATAGAGTTACAAAATAGACTCTTCTAGAGTATTTTACATCACAAACACGTGGCTAATCAATTTTCCATGAATAACGGGGGCTGACGCGACATCCTCCCGAACTATAGGTGTGAAAAAAGGGAGGTCAACTTCTGAGTGGCATAACTTTTGCATACAGACTCTGATTGAAGTGATTCTTGAGCCATTAGAAATATTTATATGTTTAGAATAGAATGAAAAGGTGATGCACTTAAGTGACAAAGTTTTACCCCCAAAAAAAGTTATTTTATTTCTCAAAACACTCCCAGAAGGTTTCAGACCCTATTTTGCCAAACTCAGTCTCGATGGTAAAAACGTTCTTGTGAGTTGATTCCTTCACTTTTTCCACTCTAAATGCATTGAGATGGATAAAAAATAATATAATGATCCAATTTGGATCACACCTCACCATTTTTGGAGGCTTTTTGTCCCCAAAATATTTTACTAAATGAGGTGAGGAAATTTTTCCTCCACCTTCTCTCTGGTGTACCATTTAGCTTTGCTTGGAAGTTGTCACTTCAACCCAATCTACCAAAGGTCTTGTTGCCATTGTCTTGTAGTTATTGACCCCTTCTACAAAACTATATCTTCTGTCAACTCTACTTGAGCAGCTGGTGCCAAATCTTCCACAGAAGGTGGGACCTGTTCCTCTTCCTCATCTAAGATGGAAGCCTCATAGAATTTTAAATTCTCTACATTTACAACTGAGTAAATGTGCATATATGGTGGTAGATTGAGTTGATAGGCATTATCACCCACCTTTTCCAGTATCTAAAGTTACCATAACTTAGAGTCTTGATTTTCTTACTAGGCCCCTACAACCTCTCGTTGTTTTAAAAAACTCAGTCTCCCACCTTGAATGATTTCTCTATTCTATGTTGATCATGCCTAGCCTTATACTTCACCTACGACTTATACAGTGTTTCCTATACCTGTAGATGGATCTACCTGATATTCTCTATAATTTTTTCAACCCTCAAAGCATCTCTTGTAAGGTCGTCCTTCACTCCTCCTTGTTGCCCAAATGCGATATCGAAAGGTGAAGGTGGAAATTATCCAAAACAAGTTTCAAATGGGGACTTTCATGTAGACATGTGGACTGCTCTGTTATAAGAATGTTGTATATATACCATATTTTATCCCAACTCTTCGGATGATTCTGGTTGTAACCCCTCATAAGCTACACCAATTTCCTATTGACTACTTCTATCTGTGGATGGAATGTTGTAGATCTCTACAACTTCATGCCCATCTTCTCCCACAATGTAGTCTAGAATGCACTGAGAAATCTTGTATCCCTGTCTGAAATGATGCTCCTTCGTATGCCAAAGTGTACCCATACCTATCCAAAGCACAAGTTTGTTGCTTCTTTTCAACTGATGGTCATTTTACATGGGATCAGAACACACATCTTGTTGAACGTAACAACTACCATGAATAAGTAGTCACGTCCCTTCCTCATTGTCAGTAAACCTCCCATAAATTCCATGGAAATGCTTTCCCAAGGATGAGTAGGTACATGTAAGCTCTGATACAAACCCTGTTTTCTGTTGCTAGGCTTACTGGTACAATAAAACATACATCCACTTATGAACCTAGGTACCTGGTCTTGCATCTTGGGTCAATACACATACCTCTACAAGTTAGTGATGGTCTTCCCTACACCAAAGTGCCCTGCAACCTTGAAGGTGTGAGCCTCTCTAATCAAATGCAAAAACTCACATTTAGGAACACATAGATTATCCATCATGTAGAGTAACCCATCTTGGAGATGATAGCCAATGTGGTTGTCACCATCGTGCACATGACTCTGAATTTGCAGCTACTGATACACCTCCTTGAAGTCCTCATATTTTGAATAGGCCTCTATGTATGCATCATGGGTGAATGGTTCCATGTGCATAAGAGTCACCAAAGCTATAATATTTGATGTGGGTGGCCTTGAAATAATATCGTCCAACTTGTTTGTGATTTCCTTCTTATACTTGATCACCAAATGAAACTAGTGTAAAATCCCCATCCAATTGTAGTGCATGATCTGTTGTCGCTTATTCTGGGCCTGTAGGTACTGTAATGACTGGTGATCTACGTAGATTATTGTCTCCTTTCCCATTAGATACTGCTTCCACTTATTCACAAGTTGCACCATGGAACAAAGCTCCTTGTCATTAATAGGGTAGTTAAAAACTCCCCCTGAAATTTTTCAGAATGGTAGCAAACAGGCCTTCCTCCTTGCATCAGGATAGCTCTTGTAGCATATCCACTAACATCTATCTCCACTTCAAAGGGTCATTGCAACTTTCGTAATGCTAGAACTGGTGCTTCACTGCTCTTCTTCTTTAACTCATCGAAAGCCTTATGTTTCCCTCTTCCCCACTAGAAACTCTTACCACTTGTTTTTATGGCATGGAGTGGTGTTGTTACCACTAAAAATGAGGCTATGAATTTCCTCAGGTACTGTGTGTTGAGCCGTTAATATGCCATTATTATTATCACTTTTGAACACTTATCCCATCCATTTCCACTATTCTTCATGATATCATTTGTTATAATTTATTATATAAATCCATTTTATGATGATTTATGCTCTTATATTATTTATTCTCCTTTATTTCTAATAAATTGATGATTATGAATTATTTTATCAATGATAGTTTCAATAAATTAGTTGTAACATGATTTACCATTTTTAGCCTCCAAGGTAACTTCCAGATTGAAGATTTGATTTTTAAATCTGCCAACTCAGAAATTCGCTGGTTTAAGGAGTGACAGTTTTGCGGTTGAGGTTCTAAGCAAATGAAGACGAATCTGGAAAATCTGGAACATGGGTTTTGTCTAGAACGGGCCCAATTAACTTCTTAACGAATGGTTTTCCCAAATTTGGCTTGTACAGAGAGAAACACAGGGTTCTTTGAGCACGATTTTCTCAGATTTGCAGTTGCAGCCATCCTCCAAATCTCAGCTGCAAACCCAAATTCGTCTTGCTTTTGTTGAGAGATGAAAGGAAATATATTTTCTTGTTGATCATCTGGTTAGAATCAACCCAAATTTGTAAAATAAATCATGTTGTCATTATCTATGTTGTAACTTCTCTCTGATCTTTCTCTATTTAAATGAAAACAAAGATCAGAGATGGGGATGGCTTCAGGATGGCTTCGGAATGACTTCAGGATGACTTTGGGGATTCGAATGATGGAGAATTGATGATTTGAATCAGAGATTCAGAAGCAAGGATTCATGATAGGATAGGAGGAAGGAAGGATTTTTTTATGCTGTAAGTCTCAAAGCTTCAACTATTGTAATGATTTCACCATTTAATGATTAATACATAATTTGGGCATTGCTGTTCACTCTTTTCCTTCTGAAGTAACCCAGCAGCGTCCGCTGGTGACTAAGGGCCCAGCCTCTGGCGGAGTACACTGCTGTTGTTGTGTATTATATATTTACATTTGCTTTTGTATCATTATAACTTGATTTTTGTGTGGTTTGCTCATCAGCGTGATTCGGTAATCTAATTTGTTTTATTATTTTACAACACAACTCTATTACATTTGATCTGCTAAGTGATATCGTTTTCTGAGACAAAAATATCATATTGACTTTGCAGCGCATTGCTATTTCTTTAATTGCTGGTATAAATGGTTTTTACCGTATACCATTGCGATTTAATTATGGAATATCTGTGTTGTAACATTTGACCATTGGTATTATTGAATTCATCTTAGAATTATATTTCCTTGCGATTGTTGAATCTATGAATGTTGCTGCTCCGTGCTAAAAGACAAACATATTATTTATAACTAAGACTGACAATTGAATTACCAAGATCAGATTACTATTGAGGTGTGTCGTGTGTTAAGTTATTGTTTTTCTTTCCAGCATTGCTTCATATCCTATCATTAATCAATGCTGTTCTATTTCTGTGTGCTGTCTAATTTATTCTTAGATTAAAGATTGCTATTAATTTGGCTTTGCTGTTGTTCATTTCCATTAATTAAATTTTGCTGTTCAGATTCCTTTAATTCTAGTTTGCTGTTCCATTTACGGTCGTTCCATTTTAGACTTGTTATTCCATTTTCCATTTGTTGTTCTATTTTACTTTTTGTCCTTCCCTTTACTTGCATTTGTTACTTTGGTGTGAGAGAAGGTCTAAGGCTGTAGTGAGCCTCAGTAGTCGCTGCCTAGCTCCTAGACCTATGGTCCATGCTCTAATTTCCTTTCCATCAGTTTCTAGAGGGATGGGTTATCGCTTCCGCACCCTTGACTGATAAGCTGCCTTGTGTGATTTTATCCTTTTGAAGTAATTTAGTCATAGTTTAGCATCCGTCTACCCTTGTATTCTCTGAACGTTGTAATACTAAACATTACTCTTGAGTAAATAGCCACCTCAGAATGAGTACACTCTTGAAATAAAAAGTCGTCCCTGGGTTGACAATTAATGTGAGGTAATTATGTGTTAAAAAGACCCTTTTTATCACTCCACACTGTGCTTCTCCAATGAAACTCCTAACCTCAGTAACAATAGTAGGCTGACCATTTCATGATGGCCTCCATATTGGAAGGATCTATCTTCAATTCTCCTCCACCAATCACATATCCCAAATACACCAAGGATTGCTGTGCAAACTCGTACTTTTTGAGATTTTATAGCAGCTAGTGCTTCTTCAATGTTCCTAGCACCTGCGTCAAATATGAAATATGCTCCTCCTAGGTAGCACTATATACTAGTATATCATCCAAATAGACAATAAAAAATGAATCTATAAAAGGGCGCAATACATCATTCATTAATTTCATAAATGTAGTTGTTGCATTACATAGGCCAAAAGGCATAACTAACCACTCATTCAAACCTTGCCTAGTTTTGAAGGCAGTCTTCCATGTATCTTCTTCTTTGA
>APFE030890754.1:0-14363 GCA_000404065.3 Pinus taeda | reverse complement strand
GATGTTGATCTACCTGTTGTTTCGTTTGATTTGCACTGAAGTGGTGTTATCCTTTAAAAGTTGGAGAACTTGTTGTTGATGCTCGATGTGATCTTTCACTGCTTGAACCTTTTTCTTCTTGATATGTCCTTCTATCTCTAGAGTTTTGGGAGTGGTAATTTCTTCCAATCCTTTACAAGATATGGTCGGATTCATTTCTTGATGCTCGATGTGATCTTTCACTTCTTGAACATTTTTCTTCTTGATATGTCCTTCTATCTTGATAGTTTGAGCAGTGGTAATTTCGACCAATGAATTACAAGGTATGGTTGGATTCATTTCTTCTTTCTTGATGTGATCTTTCACTTCTTGTACCTTTTTCTTCTTGATATGTCCTTCTATCTTGAGAGTTTTAGGAGTGGTAATTCCCGCCAATGCTTTACAAGATATGGTCTGATTCATTTCTTCTTTCTCTAGGGTGGGGTCCTGCCGTATATCCTCTTCTTTTAATGTTTCTTGATCCTTTTCTTCCTCATCTTCATAATCTATGTAAAATAATTTCTTCTCAGCACACTTATGACCGTTAGTGCATTTGTTATCACAATTGTAACAAAGCCCTTTTTCTGTTTTTTCTTCCAATTGTTGTGGTGTAACCCTTGTAGGTTGTGGAAGGCTAGGAGAAACAACACTTCCATATTTATAGTTTTGAGGGTTAGACTTCCTTGTTGCCATAATTTTACTTTCCACTATGTAACAAAGCCCTTTTACTCTTTCTAATTGTTGTGGTGTTGCTCTGAAGAAGGTGTTGCCCTTTGTATCCTTATAATGTGCTATCATTTCCTCTGTGAAAATTGACCACGTAACAAGTTGTTTACAAGAACAAAGCCCTTTATACCATAAAAATTAATCTGCTTCTCAGTTTGAAGATGCAATACATACCTTTTATAATAGTGGTACACCATGTAGATCAAATATTGCTCCATCTGAAGTATCCAATTTACTGGATCCTTGCCATCAAACTTCCTCATATTGCCTTTTCTTGATTTTAGGAGCTCGATCTTGAAATGACTATAACTATGTAATTTCAGTTCTTCCAATTCTAAAATTACGAGCTACAGTAGCCCTATGTGTCCTCTTTCTAATGCCACTAGTCTGATCCAATTTGGATTCTCCAAGGAAGAGTTATGCCAAATGTTCCACAGTGACCCGATTATAGACTAGTTCAGTAAAGCGCAATTGTATGACATGCCACGTGTCACGGTTTCGACCTTTGACTCTGAAAAATATATACAAGCAACTACATTCCATCCTCGTTCTGTAACTTCTTACAAAATTTCAATCCGATGCTCAGAGAGAAAGTTATGACAATTTTCCCAAGGTCACCTGTTTGGAATGTAATGCAGGAGTCTACAAAAAGACCAACTTCCTCAGATCATATCTCCGCAAATATAGCGCGAAAAGCTCTGAAATTTGGACCCAAGGTTCAGCGCGATGTCATATCAAATGAGTTTTTTTGTTCATTTCTAAAGCATCACAGAAAAAGAGTTATAGTGAAAATTCCATGACGACATATTTGGAGCAGCAAAACCCTAGAATCCAAAGTTCTGATTCCAAATGTTATGAAACCAGCTTACAAAAAGAAAGAAAAGATAGTTGAAAGCCTTAGAATTCAGCCTCTTCGAGGGGGAAACCTCCTTTACATTACACAAATGAAAAATTCTTGGATGATACAAATGAAAAGACCACCTTTCTATATATATAGGAGTCTAAGGGGTCATAATATAATCAGAGCCGACATAACAATAATAATGTAAGGGCAACTTTTTCTTTTGATTGAAGAGCTCTGGGATGGAAAAAAAATGGTGGGAGTGAACAATAAGGGTTCAAAGAGTAGCAGAGGCTATTTCTAATGGAGAGCAGTAGAGGAGAGAGCTCGACTCTGTCCTACAAGGACGTGGTATCCAACAAAGGCAAAATATCGGTGATAAACAGCAAAGGCGGTGCTGAGGAAAAAAATAGAGATAATGATAAGGGGATAGAGGGAACTAAGACCAAGGTAAATAGTAGCATAAAGGACAAGGGGGAAGAGGAGAAAAATCATGGTTCTCGAAAACAAAAGCAAAAGGGACCTTGCAAGCCTAAAGTAGAAATCACTCCCAGAGTAATATTAAATGATCCTGCCCTGCAAGCGCATAGAGAACACATGGGGAACTATGCCATTATCTGTAAATTCATGGGACTATGGCCCACTGAAAAAGCTTTACAAACATGGATCAAGTATCACTGGAAACCCAAAGGAAGCATTGACCTACATCTTGGGTCAAAGGGATTCTTCACAGTAGTGTTCTCACTCATCGAAGACAAAGAAAAAATATTTGAAGGAAGACCCTACTTTTATGCAGCAACGGGTCTCTATATGAGGCCTTGGATGATGAACTTCATCCTAGAGTGGGAGACCTTCACCTCAGTTCCAGTATGGGTAAGGATTTATTCTCTACCTCTTGATTATTGGAAAACTGAATTGTTAGCAGTCATTGGCAATAAACTAGGGTGTTTTGTCAAAGTTTTTGATGCCACTAGAAGAGGGAAATATACCTCCCTTGCAAGAATATGTGTTGAAATGGATCTATCAGAAGCTCTTCTGGATGAAGTTATTTTGGAAGTTTTTTATGAGTGGTGGGTGCAGACAGTGGACTACGAGCATATCCCATTCAGATGACGTAGATGTCATGAACATGGACATCTATTCAGAGATTTCCTGCTTAACAAAGTAGATAACAAAGGGAACCTCAATACTTCGAAGGATATAGAGAGCTTTCAAAAAGTTGCAAGCAAAGGAAAAGGGGGAAAAGGGGAATAAAGAAACAACAGCATGAGAGGCAGAAGGTCAGTCAGAACAAGTTTCAAGTGTTGGACGAGAATGAAGAAAACACGAAGGAAAATCAATCTGAGGAGGAAGATCCAAATGAAAAAGAAAAGGAAGAAAACAATAAACAATCTCAAGATATGGGTTATCACAATGAGACTGTTATGAGTGAAACATAAATGGAGATGGACCAGGAAATAACCCAAAGCAAAATAGATCTGGAAGATCACGAATTACAAGAAATTATAGACAAGGAAAACCTAGACCTGGAAGGATTCTTGAGGCAGGGATGCAAGGGAGGAATAGAATCAATATCTCTAGAAGAATTCTCCAGAATATAATAGTTATTTTTATGGAAAACCCAGGAAAAAGGGTTGGATAAAAGTAAAAGTATTCACAAGCAGGAGCACAAAGGTGTGAAAACTATGAAATTAACTCCAGGATTAGCAACTAGAAATCCAGGAAAGAAAAGGGGCAGGAAAAAGAAAAATGATCTTTTGATGGAGTATGGAAAGCTAATGATAGATTCGGGTAAGATGAAAGACCTAATCAGTTACTCTTTCACAAATATTTAACTATGAAGTTCATATCTTGGAATATCAGAGGTTTAGGGAGTAAAAGAAAACAAAGAATGTTAAGTAACAGAATGAAACTAGCAACACCGGATATAATCTTTATTCAGGAAACAAAATGCTCCATTCAAAAAATAAAGCAAATCCATATCAAATGGATGGATAGATTTGAGTTTCTTGAAGTGAAGCAGAGAACACAGCGGGTGGCATCCTCACACTATGGAACCCCCAAAAAGTCAACATTTTAGATGCAGAGGCATCAAGAAATTATTTATCTATTATTATTCAACCAGTGGGAGTCGTGGATACTTTCTTGGTCACAAATGTTTATGGTCCATAAAGAATAGATGAGAAATTGAGACTCTTAAACTCCTTGGCAGAGCTCAGAAGCAGAAATGAAGAAATACCTTGGATCTTGGCAGGAGATTTTAACATGATTAAATCACTTTCTGAAAAAAAAAAGGAGGCACCAGATTGCTTAATAAAGACTACGAATTGTTCAAAACCTTCAGAGATGATATGAATATGGTTGACTCGGCAACACACAATAGCCTTTTTACTTGGAACAACAAAATAGGAGGGAAGGCTTAGGTAGCCTCTAAGTTAGATAGATTTTTGATCTCAGAGGATCTTATGCTAGTAAATAGAGAAATAATAGCTAAGTTTCTCCCCGTTGGAGGTTCTGATCATTAGCCAATTCAATTAGAACTCAAGGGGTTTGATTCACCTAGGAATAGACCCTTCAGGTTTGAGAACATCTGGCTCTCACACCTCGACTTCATCAGCAACATTGAAAAATGGTGGGTAGAAGATTTGCAGATCCAGGGCACTAATATATTCATCCTACACAAAAGACTTCAGCATATAAAATTCAGACTCAAAGAATGGAACAAGAAGGTTTTTGGTAACATTTTTGTGGATAAGAAGTTAGTGGAAACCAAACTACAGGAACTCAATCAAGCATTGATCACAGAGGGTTTTGATAAAGCCAAAAGTCAGCAAGCTGAGATACACCATCAATAATGGGAGAAATTATGTGAACAAGAGGAAATATTTTGGAGACAAAAGTCTCGAATACAATGGCTCAAAGAAGGTGAACGTAATACTAAATTTTTACATAGATCCACCATAGCCAATAGAGCTCACAATAGAATCTCTTCAATATTGAATGACAATGGCGATCTCCAGATCTCTCATAAGAATATCGAAGATGTGTTGGTTTAGCATTTCAGAAGTATCACTAAGGAAAATAATCCAAACAGAGAGCAATGCATCAAAGAAATTACAAAAAACATCCCTAAGCTAGTTTCAGGAGAGGACAATTTAAACCTGAACAAACCAATCACTGAAGAGGAAGTTAGTGAGGTTATTAAAGATAAGAAAAATGGTAAAGCTCTAGGTCCATATGCTTTCAATGTGGTTTTTTTTAAGGCCTGCTGGAACATTTTCAAGCAGGACATTCTGAATGTTGTGGAGGATTCCAGAAGAAGCAGTTTTATTCTGAAAGCCCTCAACACCTCCTGCATCTCTCTGATCCCTAGGCATGTTTCAGCCTTGACTGCTGATAAGTATAGACCCATTGCTTTATGCAATGTGGTATACAAGATTATATCCAAGGATTTGGCTAGAAGACTCAAACCTCTTCTTCCTTCTTTAATCTTAGGTGAACAATCTGGGTATGTGGAAGGAAGACAAATCCTTAATAATATTATTCTAGCCCACGAGATTGTTCACACGTTAAACAACAAAAAAAAGGCTTGTATGATCATGCAACTAGATATTGCCTAAGCCTATGACAAAGTAAACTGGATCTATATCAAAAGGATCTTTTCTGCTTTTAGGTTTGATCACAACTGGGTCAGATGGGTTATGGCTCTGGTTACCTCTTCTAGCTTTTCTATTCTGGTGAATGGATCTCCCTCGGATATCTTCACTCCTTCTAGAGGCCTCAGGCAGGGTGACCCACTCTCTCCCTTTCTCATTATCCTCATGATGGAAGGATTGGGCAGAGCCATTGAGCAGGCTAAAGCCTTGGGAAATATTAAGGGCCTTTAATTAACAGAGAATGGTCAGACTATCACTCACCAACAATTTGTGGATGATACAATGCTACATGGAATTCCTACAGTCAAAGAAGCTTCAACATACAAACAAATCCTGAATAACTTTGCCTTGGCTACAGGTATGGAAGTCAATCTCTCCAAATCAAATTTTTTTTCTTCTTAAATACTAACATTGCAATTCAAAGAAATATCTCCAGAATTTTGGGCTTTCAAAGGGATTCCCTCCCTTCAAAGTATTTGGGCATTCCCCTTACAACGAGGCCCATGCACAAAAGTATTTGGCAACTGGTGCTCAATAAGATGCAAGACAAAGTTAAAAAATGGACTACCAGATCATTAAACCTGGCTGGTAGGTTGATACTAACAAAAGCCATTCTACAGTCAATCCCGTTTTTCCTTTTATCTACCCTCCCAGCTCCCAAAGGTGCCTTACAACAATTCAGGAATATCCAGAGAGAATTCCTTTGGGGCAAGGAAGAAACAAGAAAGAAATGGGCCCTTGTTTCTTGGGATAAAACCTACAAACCTAAGAGTCACGGGGGTCTAGGCTTAGATGATCAGGAAATTCTAAGTAATGTACTAGGAGCCAAACTCTAGTGGAGAGGGGTTAAAGAACTAGAAGCTCAATGGGATAAAACCTGGAAAGGAAAATACGCATGTTCGTGGCAAACAAATGATCTTATTAGAATTTCTAGAAACATAAAGGGCTCTTACATCTAGAATAAAGCCTGGGAAAACAGAAACCTAGTACAAGAACATAATTTCTGGGAAATCAGAGCAGGAGATCTTGCTCTCTTTTGGGAGGATAAATGGCAACAAGAACCAATGTTGTTAAAAGAAGATTATATGCTCCTCAAGAAGGTAACAGATTCCTAGGGATTAACCAAAGTTAAAGATTTCTGGAATCTTCCTCACAACTCCGGAAAATGGAAAAATTGGAGAAGCATAGATTGTAGAGATGATAACCCCCTAAAAATAAAAGCTAAGGCAATTATGAGCATGCTAAGACAAAGGAATATATTGGTAATAGAGGGGCATGATCAGCTAAGATTGGGCCTCAATAAAGAAGGCTCCTTTATTCTTAAGGAAGCTAAGAGAATTATCCTGAATCTAGATTCCAACAATTCAACGAATTCTTGGCAACAAATCTAGAGCTACCAAGGGTGGATGAAAATCAAGCTATTCATGTGGTTAGTTCACCACAAAAAATCTTAACTTGGGACAACACCAAGAAAAGAGGGGTTATTGGTCCTTCTAGATGTCAGCTATGTGAAGCTCAAGAGGAAACAATGGAGCATATTCTTAACAGTTGCACCTTTACCACCTGGTTGTGGAATTCTTTTTCCACCATTTTTCAACAGATAGACAGAGATAGAGGAAGCATCACTAATATCCTGAACAAGTGGAGAAGGAACTTTTCAGAGAATGAGATTTTCAATTTGGCCTAGGCCTTTACACTAAGCTTCATTATCTGGAATGATTGGAAAGAACGGAATAAAAGAATTTTCAAGGATGAAAAAACTAGTCCTCTTTGCCTGTTGGACCTGATCTTGAAGCAAATTAAGAAGACAGTTAGTACCATTATTCACAATTATCCCAAAAACCCTCCCACAAAAAAGGAGATGAGAACTCTCAGGCAACTAAGAATTCAAGAGATCATTACCAATGGACTTAGTAGAAGAGAAGGAAATTTGGGAAAGGAAAAGGATTTCTGGCAGCCTCCACCGAAAGGATATCTGAAATGCAATATTGATGGTGCTTCAAAAGGCAACCCTAAAATAGCCGGTTACGGAGGGGTGTTAAGAGATGAAGAAGGAATTATAATCTTCATTTTCCATTGCCACTTAGGTAAATCCACAAACAATATGGCTGAATTAATGGCCTTAGAACAATGCCTAGAACTGCTGAATCAAAATCATAGCACTAATGCCATTATAGAGGCAGACTCAAAGATATCCATAAAAGATGTTAAAAGAATTAGTTGTGGGGAAGTGACGGAGAAGGTGTCAAAACGCTGGAGACTAATACAAGTGTATCAAAGAATTCAAAAACATCTCCTGAGTCTACGAATGGTTAGTTTCAAACATGTTAGACGAGAAGCCAACAAACTAGCGGACATTCTAGCCAACCAAGGGGTAATTAATTCAGAGTGCAGATTTGAAATGAAGTGGCAGGAGATGACTCAGGGCAGAGTAAAAGCTATATGCAAAGAAAAAGTGGTAGAAGATAGAGAAATGTTTAAATTTTGGGTCAGAAGGAAAGGTACTGAATGAAGAGGTCTATACAAGTTCGATCTCAATTCTCGGGTTGGTACCTGGAAGATAGACATGCTCAAAGTAGGCATATAACACCCTAGCAGAAAGCGACTAGATCCCTTTCCCTTAAGATTGTACTACAGGGTTCTATCCACAATCAACAACAGTCTCTATTGCATGTTCTAAGGCGAGCTTGGGCAGAAAAGGGCGGATCTAGTTTTTCGGCGAAGATGGTTCCCCTACATTCCTCTCACTGGTCAGAAAACCAAGCACAAGCGGTTTACGGGTGATTGCTCGGCTTTGGTCTGGTAAGTGGTTTAGTTTTTTTTGGAGTGATTCCATTAGGCTCCCACCACGTGGCTCGGGAGGGGTAATGATACCATCCTCCATCGCGAGTTAAGTTTCACTCATATTCAACGGTGTGATATTGTGACGTGCCATCCGATTTCGTAGGTTGATTCAAAGGTCAGATTTGTAAATTCTTTTTTCTGGGGCCATGATTCTTATCGGGCCTGTCGCGATTAAGACGTGGGGGGTTAGTGGAGCCTTTGATTAGGCTTTTGTTTTTTATTGTTCAAACTAAGGTTCGATTTGAGAGTTTAATATTGTATGTTATAGAGGGGTGGGGCTTTACTATGGCAGCATGCCCTTGGCTTTCCTGAGTCCATGCGGTGGTCATGGTCATTGTAAATTCTATAAATTTATTTTGGTTTAAAGAAATAGAAGGAATGACTCTTGCTTAAGCAAAAAAAATAATAATCTAAGGGTATAATAATAACAATAGCGGGCTTCTATGGGGCACCATAGTAACAATATGGACACTACATGGGTACATCAATATAATAAGGGGGTTGTACTAATAACAATAAGGGGTTACACTAGTAGTATAGGGGCCTAACAGTGATATCCAAAATTCAAGTCCATCTTGGTGAAATACTTTTCTTGTTGCAATTGATCTAGTAGATCGTCTATCCTGGGTAGGGGGTAACTATTCTTGAGTGTGGTTTTATTCAGTGCCCTATTAATATCCTCCAAGTCCCATCCTTCTTTGGCACAATAATGGTGGGTGACCCACATGGTGATGTACTCGGTCGAATGACACCATGTTCCAGTAGTTGCTGCAACTGTTTCCTCACCTCACTTGCTTCTATAATAGACTGCCTGTACAACCAAATATTTGGCAATGGGGACTCCAGCAATAGTTCAATCTCATGCTCCACTTCTCTCTTAGGAGGTAACCCTTTAGGCTTGTAGAACACATCCTTGTATGCCTGTAACAACTACTACAATTGTTTTTTGTGTTTCTTAGTACACCCCTCTAGGGATGCCTTGCCTCTTATTGACTCCTCTACAGACTGAATTTCTCTTAAGAATAATAAAACATGATTCTTGCTAGAACTGATCAATTTCTTAGCTTGGTTGGCAATTACGAATGAAATTTTCGACTTGCCTTTGTGCGTGTTGATGATGAATGATTTTCCATCCTCGATGAATCGGTACTAGTTAGATCTCCTCATGAATATTGTGTCACGCATATACATGTATGGACTCCCAAAAATGACTCCACATACATTAAGGGGGACCACATCTAGATCTACTTCATCAATAAATTTAGCATTGATAGAAAATATAAATTTTACACTATTTTGTTACCTTCATCTTTGCATCCTTACCCATCCCAGTGGATATGGGTTTGGATGATCACAAACTTCTAGCCTCAACTTCTTCACCAGATCTACTACAATGAGATTTGCCTATGATCTTGAGTCAAACAAAGCATCAATCTTCATCTTCTTGACTTGTATCTTTACATGAAAGAGTTTGTTCATTTCTTTCTCTTCATTTACTGAAGGCTACTCAGATTCACCTCCTTCTGCACTGATGTACATACGATCTTCTCATCCACGTCCGAGCTACTTTCAACTTGGTTGCTCGAATCAGTGGCCATGAGATTCTTCTTCTTATTATCTTTCTTCTTTTTCTTCAGGTTTAGCTCTGGATGCAACTTCCACCACTTCTCCTCCGTATGGCAATCAATGTTGTAGTGGTTGTAATGGTTTCTAGGATATTTGCACTAGTGTGTTGTGGTTGTCATATTTTTATCTTTTCCCCCTTTTTGCTTCTTCTTCCCCTCCTTAGAAGCATCTTGTTTCTCCTTTTTCTTCAATCCACTTGATTACACTCTTTTCAGGCCTATGTTCTCCAGGTACTTGCTTGTAAACAAGTTGTGCCCACCATTTTAGGCTTGAAAAACATCACTTGCTCACTCAAATGGTGGTGCAAACCCCAAAAATACTTGAGGAGTATATTTGGGTTCTTTGGAGAGATACCCAATGTTATAGCCATCTTTTTGAATTCTATGGTGCACTCCTGCACACTTTGGCCCAACGTTTGCCTAAAGTAATTCCATCAAATCCACTGGTCTTCCACGTACCCAATGGGATAAAACTATGACTTAATGAGGGTCTTTAAATACTCCCACTTAGTCACTGGAGGTTCTCCCTCCAACCTCACGGTTTCTATGTGGCTCTTCCACCAAGTCAGTCATTTCCCTCCAATTTCATCCATGCAAATGAGATCTTCTGCCCTTCCTCGATTTGATGGACACAAAAGTAAACTTCCAGTTGTTGCAACCACTGGTTTAGCTTCATAGCATTGATCTCACCATGGTATGAATTGATATCAACTTTTTCTTTCACTTTAAACATGGATTGGTTCACGACACTTGAACAGGGTTGATCTTTTCCCGAGTTTTTTCTTCAGCTGGTTATCTGTGTATTCCGGATCTCTTGATCCCCCTTCTAATTTTCCTTTGCATTTGAACCCCATTCTTCTCCAAATATCCCCAGCTTATTACTTATGACTGCCATGAGGAGTTTTACATTTCGGTTTATATTCGTGACTTGTTCTTTGAGCCACGAAGACCTCACCTCTACAAGATCATGAAGTTTGTTTACAAATTCATCGCCCATGATTAGGGTTTTATGATTTTTGGCCTCATCAATCTAGATGTTGGTGTTATGAGACAAGTGTTGTCCTTGATGGCAAATCACTTAGATGATAAATTATAGTGCAGCAAAGTTATTTTCAAGTTCACGGAATTTTATGCAAAGAAAAGTTTACTTCATGTAGAGAAAAGTTCATGGAATTTTATGCAAAGAAAAGTTTATTTCATGTAGAGAAAAGTTCACGGAAGTTTATGCAGAGAAAAGTTTATTTCATGTGGAGAAAAGTTCACGCACTTTCATGGTTGGTTCATGGTATTAGTCCCACAGTTTTTGATCCTATGGTTTTGGCCCGTGGTATTGGTCAATGATTTGAGGAAGAGCTTGCCTATATAAAGCAAAGGAGATCATTTGGCTTGGGTATGCTTTTGGGTTGAATATCTTAAGATTTGAAATATTGGGTTATTGTTTCAAAAGATCGATCTATATGAAAGTGAAGTATAAAGCGAATTTGTGAAGGGTGATCTCTCGAGCGCTGTAGCTGCGGAAGTGCGGAGGCGCCACAGAAGGCACAGTGCAGAGACACCACAGAAGGTGCAATGCGGAGGCGCCACAGAAGGCGCAGTGCGAAGGCCCAGTGCAGAGACGCCACAGAGGTGCCACAGAAGGCACAGTGTGGAGATGCCACAGAGGCACCACAAAAGGCGCACTGCGGAGGCGCCACAGAAGGCGCACTGCAGATATGCCACAGAGGTGCCACAGAAGGCACAGTGCGGAGACGCCACAGAAGGCGCAGTGTGGAGACGCCATAGAAGGCACAGTTCGGAGGCACCACAGAAGGCGTAGTGCGAAGGCGCAGTGCGGAGACGCCACAGAAGGCGCAGTGCGAAGACGCCACAGAAGGCGTAGTACGAAGGCGCCACAGAAGGCACAGTGCGGAGATGCCACAGAGGCGCCATAGAAGGCGCAATGTAGAGATGCCACAGAGGCGCCACAGAAGGCGCAGTGCAGAGACGCCACAGAAGGCGTAGTGCGGAGGCGCCACAGAAGGCGCAGTGTGGAGGCGCCACAGAAGGCGCAGTGCAGAGACGCCACAGAAGGCGCAGTGTGGAGACGCCACAGGCCGAAAAGGAAATTGCGTATCTGTCTTAAGATTTTTTGTTGACTGATTTTTTTTTTGATAAGGTGTTCTGGGTTTAGTTTTCTGTTATTGTGGATCTGGTTATCTGGGTGACTTACTGGTACTTGATGATCATTTGATGTTTATGGATCCAGTTTGAAAATTTATGAAAAGTGGTCCTTGAAAGAAAAGACGTAGGGGGTTGTAGCTCCCTTCCAGGAGAGACTGGAAATGAGAGAGAGTTGTAGCTCTCTGCAGGTTGCAGCCTGCGTACTGGTAAAGGACTGCACCAGTACAAGACCATTGTAAAAGGATTTTTTAATTTGAAAGAAGATAGAGACATATTGCAGCAGATGGTTTTCACCCACATTGTGTTTCCACCTTATATCTAGTGTTTTTTGATGTGACTGTCTATTTTTCTTGCTCATTATTTTATGCTACTGATATGAAAAAATAATTCAAAGTGTAAATAAGGAAGATTTGTTAAAAGAACTAGATAATACTGATTCACCCCCCCTCTCAGTATTATTTTCAACAATATAATCTTCAATATTGTTCTTTGAACTATTGGAATAAATGATGGTTTGGATCAAGCCAGATAACCATTTCAGCTATGTTTTCACTAAAGACATGCATGAACACCCTCAACTTCCAGGGCTTTAGACCACTAATTCTCAATAATTTGTAGATCCAATGAATGGATGGAGAATACTGACCATACCAAAAGATGCATACATAAACAAAAATGAATGGCTAGCTACAGGCAGAAAAAGAGAATATTAACTGTACTGGGAGATGCATATATGACCACATATGAATGGCTAGCTATAGGCAGTAAAGAAGCTTACCAATCTAATTCATCAACGTAGAGATAAGATGATAGTTATCTAGCATTAGACACAAAAGAAACATGAATAACCTATTCAAGTGAAAGCTTAGAATAGAAGATAAAATGAACATTGATCATATAACAGCAAAAGAAGCTTGTATTACTAATGAATGAAGATGAGAATCTTGAGTAGCAAAGTCTCATTAGACTCCAGAAGTTGAACCCTATTACATCTATCTTTCAGCCTTTTATAGGCCTTTACAATGCTCCTAAGCTCTCAAAGGCTCGGTGTGTCTTAATCCATCCTCCCTATCTCCTCAACAATTTTTATGTCCTCTAGGAAAGCATGGCTTTGGAGGTTTCTTCTTCTGACAAAAGAGTAATCGCTTTCTGATATTTTGGTTGTGTTAGCAAGGAGCTCTCTCTTTCCAAAGATGACCACAATAACTTCTATTTTTTTCGGCTATGTCGCGTTGTTGATGCACCATGATGTATCTGCTGAAGCTGCAGTGTGTTGTGGCCCTTCTCTTACCTTTTTCGGCCTTTATTTCTCAGAAAACTATCTCCTAGGCTCTGTTATATGGTGGAATGGGTATTCAGGCCTTTTTTTTTCCCCTTAAATTGAAAACAGTCACTATTTATGTTATAAACAGTGAAAACACTGCAATACTGATAAATACCGCCCATCACTGTTTATTTCAGACTTCAAAAGTCCTTAGATATGGCCCATTCTCCCATCAAGTCCACCCTCTGGGTCGCTATCGCAAGTTGTTGATGGCTTGCTCCCAGCTTCCCTTTGTATTTTGCAATAAGGCGAAAAGCACTAAAAATCATGAAAAAATGGTCATGGCAGACTTGAAAATATATATATTTTTGTTCCAGAAACCCATTAAGTCCGAGATTCGTCGCTATCGCAAGGCCCCAAGGCTTTCTTTGTATTTCATTGAAACAATGAAAATACACAAAATGCACTAAAAATGGGCCTTTTGTGGACTTCAAATTTTATGTATTTCCCTTCCTCGACCCGGCTTCATGGCAATCAACGCTACCCTGTTTCTTGTTGTATTTCGTTATACAATGAAATACATTAAAATGCATTAAAAATGGCTTTGGTGCGGACCTGAAATCTATGAAAATTCATTTATAATGTCGTTGGGTCTGACTCATCGAGTCGCACATATGCCTATGCATAGGCCCCGCCCCATTGTATAGTGCCAATGCGATATAGCGATGCGATCTGATCACAATTGCCAATCGCTCAATGATCGGGCCTTTAGTTAAATCATTGATACCTTGCTGATGCGACTCACCAATCCGATCATCGGTGATCTCTGATCATCAGTGTCATGCACCTAACTTTAAGTTGTCCTTTCTGCTTGGCTGATTACGATTAACCACTTAGATCTGGGTCATTGATCAATTAGATCTAACAGCTTCTATTCATTCCTCTGTTCAAGCCAATGATTGTGGTTTTTTCATGGTTTTCAAGCGTTTTTACCTCCCGATAGTGCATTTCTACCCTTTCATGGGCTTTAATCTTTCATTGATTTTGACCCTTTGATGATTTTGAGAAAATGCTGAAGATTTCAAGAGCATATATGGATCCCATGGGATGATTTTAAGAAAATTTGGAGACTTTAAGAGCATATGTGGATCCAGTTTTGGGCCTTTTGTCAGCAAGGCTAACATTGGCTCCTTCTGGGGATGAAATCCTCCCTATGAGGTTTCAAGGCT